>WNGS01001639.1:0-12500 GCA_020271785.1 Procambarus virginalis
ATCTGTCAGACATCTGCAGGAGCTGAAGGAGGCGTTTGAGCAGAATTCTGTGTTGCGTTTCACTTACGAATGGAGAAGGATGGGAAGCTGCCCTTTCTAGATGTAACAGTCATGGAAAGGAGCGGAGGTTTCCACACGCAGTCTACACTAAGGAAACAAACATAGGAATGTGCCTAAATGCCAACAGTGACTGCCCAACAGGTACAAGAAGAGTGTCGTTAACGCTTATGTCGACCGTGCTCTCAGCCACAGCTCAGAATGGAAGCAAGTCGACCGAAGAATTCTTAGGTAAGGCAGGTCCTAGTCAACAACGGCTTCTCCAATGGTTTCGTTGAAGACATCATAAGAAGGAAAGTGAAACGCCATGCAACCCTGAAGAGACAACTAATACAACACCTATACCCCTATTAGACTATTTTACAGGAACTTCTTTTCCACACTCATAAAACGGAGGAAAGGGTCCTGAAAGATATTGTTAATAGAAATGTTATCCCTACAGACAAAAATCAGAAGATACAACTGACGATTTACTATAAAACCAAGAAAACGGCCAGCCAACTCATAGAAACTCTACAGACAGGAGCAGAACGCTCTAAAAGAGATCAACGTCGTCAATACCTTCAAATGCCCTCTTGGGGACTGTAAGCCTAAAAAAAACTCTGTATATAGGCAAGACAACAACATCTCTTTCCAGGCGTTGAACGATGCATAAGCAACAGGGCTCCATTAAGGAACATATAATCTCTTCCCACAACCAAACCATCACCAGAGAAATCTTAGCAAACAACACAGAAATCATTGATAGATACAGCGACAGCAGGCGGCTTGACATCTGCGAGGCACTACACATCAAGAAGTCAACACCAGCAATCAACAGCCAATTAATGCACAACTATATTCTACCCACTTCAAGACTCCGCTCCAATATAGAAGCATCAAGAAATTGGGCCAATAGGCCTTCTGCAGTTCTATTCTTCCCTTTAACTTATACCCATTGTTCCGTGTTCTGTGTTTTGTTGAAAGTTTGTTTTTCACCCCACTATTGTATTACATCACCTCACCCAAATGCAGGTATAAGAGCCAATGCTGTTCAGGTATAAGTTGTGTGTGGATAAACTAAAGTCTTCGAAAATGTAATAAGTTTTACGAAACGCGCTCAAGTGTCGCGTCAGACTTGAAATAAAAAGGAATTTTGGAGAATTGATTTTTCATTTACCGTCAACAGTAAAAAGAAACATAAGGAAGATCGAGAAAATTCGTGTAAGAATTATTAATTTTACTTTTTCGGTCATATTTAATAATATATGTCTACAGGAAAGACTGCTACCAAAAATACTATTATATATATATATATATGTATATAAATATATATATGCAATTGACGATCACTAAACACTGATCATTTGTATGCGGAAAAACCACAAAGAAATGGGCAAGAGAGATGAACGTTTCGGCCTGTTAAAGCTGTTGTCAACATCAGACTCACCATACTGGAGTCTGGTGTTGACAACGGCTTTAACAGGCCGAAACGTTCATCTCTCTCTTCCCCATTTCTTTGTGGTTTTTCCGCATAAATATACATATATATATATATATATATATATATATATATATATATATATATATATATATATATATATATATATATTATATATATATATATATATATATATATATATATATATATATATATATATATATATGCTTTTTGAAGGAGTTGGGGTCTAAGCTAATCGAAACAACTAGAGACCCTAGGGCTGCCAGTTTTCTTTTTCAGCGCCTTAGTGTGGCAATCCAGAGAGGAAATGCTCACTGCATCCATGGTTCCTGCCCGCCATCTGAGGAGCTTGAGGAGCTATTCAACTTGTGACAAGTAGCCTTGTACCCTGCATGTAATCAATATTGTAACTTTTTTTGTGTAATGACATTTTCAAAGAAAATTAGATAAATATACACACATACCAAAAGAATAGGGGTGGTAGGAGAAGAAAATATCAAAGTGTTCAGTGAGGATCCACAAGGTCTTCTCTGAGTACTCTTTATTTTCTTCTCCGAGGCTATGGGTCCCTACACACTTGCACAAGAGGTGGTACCCCTATATATATATATATATATATATATATATATATATATATATATATATTATATATATATATATATATATATATATATATATATATTTATATATATATATATATATATATATATATATATATATATATATATATATATATTCAAAGACTTTAGTTTACACACACGCACAACTATAACTGAATAGAGCATAAACATCTTCGGTTTTTTATACCTGCATTTGGGTGAGGTGATATGTTACAACTGTTTTGGATGAGCTGAAAACAAACTTTCAACACAAGCCAGAACACGAAACAATGGGTATTGAAGGTAAGAATGGAAGTAATTGCAGAGGGTCTATTGGCCCATATTTCTTGATGCTTCTATATTGGATCAGAGTCTTGAAGTGGGTAGAATATAGTTGTGCATTGTGCATATTCTACCCACTTCAAGACTCTGATCCAATATAGAAGCATCAAGAAATATGGGCCAATAGGCCCTCTGCAATTACTTCCATTCTTACCTTCAATACCCATTGTTTCGTGTTCTGGCTTGTGTTGAAAGTTTGTTTTCACCTCATTAAAAACAGTTGTAACATATCACCTCACCCAAATGCAGGTATAAAAAACCGAAGATGTTTAAGCTCTATTCAGCTATAGTTGTATACATATATATATATATATATATATATATATTATATATATATATATATATATATATAATATATATATATATATATATGCGAACAAGCCTGAATGGTCCCCAGGACTATGCGAATGAAAACTCACACCCTAGAAGTGACTTGAACCCATACTCCCAGGAGCAACACAACTGGTATGTACAGGGACGCCTTAAACCGCTTGACCATCACGTGAGGAACACAAATGCGAATTTGTGTTCGCATTTGTGTTCTTCACGTGTTGCCCCAAAAAATGAGGTGATTTGATAAAATGCTATGCCCAAGATAACCATCCAAGTGCCGGCGGGGAAGTGGTTCATATAGCTCAGGCTATCACTTCCTTATGTCTGGTCGTGATGGTCAAGCGGTTTAAGGCGTCCCTGTACATACCAGTTGTGTTGCTCCTGGGAGTATGGGTTCGAGTCACTTCTGGGGTGTGAGTTTAAATTCACACACATATATATATATATATATATATATATATATATATATATATATATATATATATATATATATATATATATATATATATATATATATATATATATATATATATATATATATATATATATATATATATATATATATATATATATATATATATATATATAATATACTAATAATGCAATTTCTTACTGTGGATAATTGTGGGAGTCTTCAGGAACAAGAAGCATGGCGTTCATCATGGAGTATATCCTCATAATGTTTGGGTCGTTCAGTAGTGACATGTTGGTGACTGCCACGACCATGGTACTGGGCACCACCAGGCGGTCGTGGAGGGACGACTGGGCGAAGATGGCGAGGAAGGCGAGGTCGTCGCTCACCACCACCACCGTCACGCACCACGACTCCTGCCGCACCTGTTGACCTCACTATATAGGACCACACCATACTGGACCTTACCATACAGGACCTTACCATACTGGACCTTACCATACAGGACCTTACCATACTGGACCTTACCATACAGGACCTTACCATACTGGACCTTACCATACAGGACCTTACCATACAGGACCTTACCATACAGGACCTTACCATACAGGACCTTACCATACAGGACCTTACCATACTGGACCTTACCATACAGGACCTTACCATACTGGACCTTACCATACAGGACCTTACCATACAGGACCTTACCATACAGGACCTTACCATACAGGACCTTACCATACAGGACCTTACCATACAGGACCTTACCATACTGGACCTTACCATATAGGACCACACCATACTGGACCTTACCATACAGGACCTTACCATACAGGACCTTACCATACAGGACCTTACCATACAGGACCTTACCATACTGGACCTTACCATACAGGACCACACCATACTGGACCTTCCATACTGGACCACACCATACTGGACCTTACCATACTGGACCTTACCATACTGGACCTTACCATACTGGACCACACCATACTGGACCACACCATACAGGACCTTACCATACTGGACCACACCATATTGGACCTTACCATACAGGACCTTACCATACTGGACCTTACCATACAGGACCTTACCATACAGGACCACACCATACTGGACCTTACCATACTGGACCTTACCATACTGGACCACACCATACTGGACCTTACCATACAGGACCTTACCATACTGGACCTTACCATACAGGACCTTACCATACTGGACCTTACCATAGAGGACCTTACCATACAGGACCACACCATACTGGACCTTACCATACAGGACCACACCATACTGGACCACACCATACTGGACCTTACCATACTGGACCTTACCATACTGGACCTTACCATACTGGACCACACCATACTGGACCTTACCATACTGGACCACACCATACTGGAGCTTACCATACAGGACCACACCATATTGGACCACACCATACTGGACCACACCATACAGGACCTCACCATACTGGACCTCACCATACTGGACCTTACCATACAGGACCACACCATACTGGACCTTACCATACTGGACCACACCATACTGGACCACAACATACTGGACCTTACCATACTGAACCACACCATACTGGACCACACCATACTGGACCTTACCATACTGGACCACACCATACTGGACCACACCATACTGGACCTCACCATACTGGACCTCACCATACTGGACCTTACCATACAGGACCACACCATACTGGACCTCACCATACTGGACCTTACCATACAGGACCACACCATACTGGACCTTACCATACTGGACCACACCATACTGGACCACACCATACTGGACCTTACCATACAGGACCACACCATACTGGACCTTACCATACTGGACCTCACCATACTGAACCATACTGGACCACACCATACTGGACCACATCATACTGGACCTCACCATACTGAACCACACCATACTAGACCTCACCATACTGGACCACACCATGTTGGACCACACCATACTGGACCTCATCATTCTGGACCACACCATACTGGACGACACCATACTGGACCACAGCATACAGGACCACACCATACTGGACCACACCATACTGGACCACACCATACTGGACCACACCATACTGGACCACACCATACTGGACCACACCATACGGACCACACCATACTGGACCACACCATACTGGACCACACCATACTGGACCACACCATACTGGACCTCACCATACTGGACCACACCATACTGGACCACACCATACAGGACCCACACCATACTGGACCACACCATACTGGACCACACCATACAGCCACACCATACTGGACCACACCATACTGGACCACACCATACTGGACCACACCATACTGGACCACACCATACTGGACCACACCATACTGGACCACACCATACAGGACCACACCATACTGGACCACACCATACTGGACCACACCATACTGGACCACACCATACTGGACCACACCATACAGGACCACACCATACTGACCACACCATACTGGACCACACCATACTGGACCACACCATACTGGACCACACCATACTGGACCACACCATACAGGACCACACCATACTGGACCACACCATACTGGACCACACCATACTGGACCACACCATACAGGACCACACCATACTGGACCACACCATACTGGACCACACCATACTGGACCATACCATACAAGACCACACCATACTGGACCACACCATACTGGACCACACCATACTGGACCACACCATACAGGACCACACCATACTGGACCACACCATACTGGACCACACCATACTGGACCACACCATACTGGACCACACCATACAGGACCACACCATACTGGACCACACCATACTGGACCACACCATACTTGACCACACCATACTGGACCACACCATACTGGACCACACCATACAGGACCACACCATACTGGACCACACCATACTGGACCACACCATACTGGACCACACCATACTGAACCACACCATACGGACCACACCATACTGGACCACACCATACAGGACCACACCATACTGGACCACACCATACTGGACCACACCATACTGGACCTACCATACAGGACCACACCATACTGGACCACACCATACTGGACCACACCATACTGGACCACACCATACTGGACCACACCATACTGGACCACACCATACTGGACCACACCATACTGGACCACACCATACTGGACCACACCATACAGGACCACACCATACTGGACCACCCATACAGGACACACCATACTGGACCACACCATACTGGACCACACCATACTGGACCACACCATACTGGACCACACCATACTGGACCACACCATACTGGACCACACCATACTGGACCACACCATACTGGACCACCATACTGGACCACACCATACTGGACCACACCATACTGGACCACACCATACTGGACCACACCATACTGGACCACACCATACTGGACCACCACATACTGGACCTTACCATACAGGACCACACCATACTGGACCACACCATACTGGACCACACCATACAGGACCACACCATACTGGACCACACCATACTGGACCACACCATACTGGACCACACCATACTGGACCTTACCATACAGGACCACACCATACTGGACCTACCATACTGGACCACACCATACTGAACCATACTGGACACACCATACTGGACCACACCATACTGGACCTCACCATACTGACCACACCATACTAGACCACACCATACTGGACCACACCATACTGGACCACACCATACTGGACCACACCATACTGGACCACACCATACTGGACCACACCATACTGGACCACACCATACAGGACCACACCATACTGGACCACACCATACTGGACCACACCATACTGGACCACACCATACTGGACCACACCATATGGACCACACCATACTGGACCACACCATACTGGACCACACCATACTGGACCACACCATACTGGACCACACCATACTGGACCACACCATACAGGACCACCCATACTGGACCACACCATACAGGACCACACCATACTGGACCACACCATACAGGACCACACCATACTGGACCACACCATACAGGACCACACCATACTGGACCACACCATACAGGACCACACCATACTGGACCACACCATACTGGACCACACCATACTGGACCACACCATACTGGACCACACCATACTGGACCACACCATACTGGACCACACCATACTGGACCACACCATACTGGACCACACCATACTGGACCACACCATACTGGACCACACCATACTGGACCACACCATACTGGACCACACCATACTGGACCACACCATACTGGACCACACCATACTGGACCACACCATACTGGACCACACCATACTGGACCACACCATACTGGACCACACCATACAGGACCACACCATACTGGACCACACCATACTGGACCACACCATACAGGACCACACCATACTGGACCACACCATACTGGACCACACCATACTGGACCACACCATACTGGACCACACCATACTGGACCACACCATACTGGACCACACCATACTGGACCACACCATACTGGACCACACCATACTGGACCACACCATACTGGACCACACCATACTGGACCACACCATACTGGACCACACCATACTGGACCACACCATACTGGACCACACCATACAGGACCACACCATACAGGACCACACCATACTGGACCACACCATACTGGACCACACCATACTGGACCACACCATACTGGACCACACCATACTGGACCACACCATACTGGACCACACCATACTGGACCACACCATACTGGACCACACCATACTGGACCACACCATACTGGACCACACCATACTGGACCACACCATACTGGACCACACCATACTGGACCACACCATACTGGACCACACCATACTGGACCACACCATACTGGACCACACCATACTGGACCACACCATACTGGACCACACCATACAGGACCACACCATACTGGACCACACCATACTGGACCACACCATACAGGACCACACCATACAGGACCACACCATACTGGACCACACCATACTGGACCACACCATACTGGACCACACCATACTGGACCACACCATACTGGACCACACCATACTGGACCACACCATACTGGACCACACCATACTGGACCACACCATACTGGACCACACCATACTGGACCACACCATACAGGACCACACCATACTGGACCACACCATACTGGACCACACCATACTGGACCACACCATACTGGACCACACCATACAGGACCACACCATACTAGACCACACCATACGGACCACACCATACTGGACCACACCATACTGGACCACACCGTACTTGAGAACACCATACTGGACCTCACCATACTGGACCGTACCATACAGGACCACACCATACTGGACCTTACCATACTGGACCACACCATACTGGACCTCACCATACTGAACCACACCATACTAGACCTCACCATACTGGACCACACCATGTTGGACCACACCATACTGGACCACACCATACTGGACCACACCATACTGGACCACACCATACAGGACCACACCATACTGGACCACACCATACTGGACCACACCATACTGGACCACACCATACTGGACCACACCATGTTGGACCACACCATACTGGACCTCACCATACTGGACCACACCATACTGGACCACACCATACTGGACCACACCATACAGGACCACACCATACAGGACCACACCATACTGGACCACACCATACAGGACCACACCATACTGGACCACACCATACAGGACCACACCATACTGGACCACACCATACAGGACCTCACCATACTGGACCACACCATACAGGACCACACCATACTGGACCACACCATACTGGACCACACCATGTTGGACCACACCATACTGGACCACCATACTGGACCACACCATACTGGACAACACCATATGGACCACACCATGTTGGACCACACCATACTGGACCACACCATACTGGACCACACCATACAGGACCACACCATACTGGACCACACCATACTGGACCACACCATACAGGACCACACCATACAGGACCACACCATACTGGACCTCACCATACTGGACCACACATACTGGACTCACCATACAGGACCACACCATACTGGACCACACCATACTGGACCACACCATACAGGACCACACCATACTGGACCACACCATACTGGACCACACCATACAGGACCACACCATACTGGACCACACCATACTGGACCACACCATACTGGACCACACCATACAGGACCACACCATACTGGACCACACCATACTGGACCACACCATACTGGACCACACCATACGGACCACACCATACTGGACCACACCATACTGGACCAACCATACTGGACCACACCATACTGGACCACACCATACTGGACCACACCATACTGGACCACACCATACTGGACCACACCATACTGGACCACACCATACTGGACCACCCATACTGGACACACCATACTGGACCACCATACTGGACCACACCATAATGGACCACACCATACAGGACCACACCATACTGGACCACACCATACAGGACCACACCATACAGACCACACCATACTGGACCACACCATACTGGACCACACCATACTGGACCACACCATACTGGACCACACCATACAGGACCCACCATACTGGACCACACCATACTGGACCACACCATACTGGACCACCATACTGGACCACACCATACTGGACCACACCATACTGGACCACACCATACTGGACCACACCATACTGGACCCACCATACTGGACCCACACCATACTGGACACACCATACTGGACCACACCATAAGGACCTCACCATACTGGACACACCATACTGGACCTTACCATACAGGACCACACCATACTGGACCACACCATACTGGACCACACCATACTGGACCACACCATACTGGACCACACCATACTGGACCACACCATACTGGACCACACCATACTGGACCACCATACTGGACCACACCATACTGGACCACACCATACTGGACCACACCATACTGGACCACACCATACTGGACCACACCATACAGGACCACACCATACTGGACCAACCATACTGGACCACACCATACAGGACCACACCATACTGGACCACCATACTGGACCACACCATACTGGACCACACCATACTGGACCACACCATACTGGACCACACCATACTGGACCACACCATACTGGACCACCATACTGGACCACACCATACTGAACCATACTGGACCACACCATACTGGACCACACATCATACTGGACCACACCATACTGGACCACACCATACTGGACACACCATACTGGACCACACCATGTTGGACCACACCATACTGGACCACACCATACTGGACCACACATACTGGACCACCATACTGGACCACACCATACTGGACCACACCATACTGGACCACACCATACTGGACCACACCATACTGGACCACACCATACTGGCACACCATACTGGACCACACCATACTGGACCACACCATACAGGACCACACATACTGGACCACACCATACTGGACCACACCATACTGAACCATACTGGAACACCATACTGGACCACACCATGTTGGACCACACCATACTGGACCACACCATACTGGACCACACCATACTGGACACACCATAGACCACAGCATACTGGACCACACCATACTGGACCACACCGTACTGGACCACACCATACTGGACCACACCATACTGGGACCACACCATGTTGGACCACACCATACTGGACCTCACCATACTGGACCACACATACTGGACACACCATAGTGGACCACACCAAATAGTAAAACTCAAACCAAACAAATCCCCAGGCCGGATGAAGTGTTTTGCCAGAGTGCTGAAAGAATGCAAAGAGGAGCTTTGTGACCCACTGTCAATCATATTTAACAAATCAATAGAGTTCAGGCACAGTGCCGAGAGTTTTGGAAAGTTGCTAATGTGATACCAGTTTTTAAGAAAGGTGATAGATCACTTGCGTCTAACTATCGACCAATTAGCCTAAGTCTATTGTGGAAAGTTTACTCGAATCTATAATAGCAAATAAAATTCGTCTTCATCTTGAAAGACATAAATTAATAATTGAGTCGCAACATGGTTTTATAAATGGCCGTTCATGTTTAACAAATTTGTTTCTTTTTGTATTCTAGCATTGTGAGGCAGTTGATAGTGGTAAGGATTGTGATGTTGTGTACCTGACTTTAGCAAAGCTTCGATACAGTGCCACATGAAAGACTGATTAAAAAGATAGAGGCTCATGGTATTGGGGTGCTATATTAAGCTGGATTAGGGCATGGCTATACCAAAGGAAACAGAGAGTTAGTATAAATGGAGTCAAGTCAGAGTGGGAAATGTTGTAAGTGGAGTGCCTCAAGGCTCTGTCTTGGGACCTCTGGTTTATAATATATATAAATGATTTAGATTCAGGTTTGAGTAGCAACATTTGCAAATTTGCCGATGATACGAAAATCGGTAGGGAAATTAATTCGGAGGGGACGCACTATCACTTCAAGTTGATCTAGATAGGTTTTGAAATGGTCAAAGGAATGGCAGATGCAGTTTAATGCTGATAATGTAAAGTTGAGGCTAGGTATTGATGATAGAGTTACAAGATACGAGCTAGATGGGTTGAGATTGCGAAGTCGGATTGCGAAAGGGATCTGGGAGTTATAATTAGCAAGAATTTAAAACAAAAGGATCAATGCATAAGGTTCGTAATAAGGCAAATAGGACANTATATATATATATGTCAGACATCTGCAGGAGCTGAAGGAGGCGTTTGAGCAGAATTCTGTGTTGCGTTTCACTTACGAGATGGAAAGGATGAAGCTGCCCTTTCTATATGTAACAGTCATGGAAAGGAGCGGAGGTTTCCACACTGCAGTCTACACTAAGGAACAAACATAGGAATTGCCTAAATGCCAACATGACTGCCCAACAGGTACAAGAAGAGTGTCGTTAACGCTTATGTCGACCGTGCTCTCAGCCACAGCTCAGAATGGAAGCAAGTCGACGAAGAATTCTGTAGGGTAAGGCAGGTCCTAGTCAACAACGGCTTCTCCAATGGTTCATTGAAGACATCATAAGAAGGAAAGTGAAACGCCATGCAACCTCTGAAGAGACAACTAATACAACACCTATACCCCTATTAGACTATTTTACAGGAACTTCTTTTCCACAGCTCATAAAACGAGGAAAGGGGCCTGAAAGATATTGTTAATAGAAATGTTATCCCTACAGACAAAATCAGAAGATACAACTGACGATTTACTATAAAACCCAGAAAACGGCCAGCCAACTCATGAGAAACTCTACAGACAC
>WNGS01001639.1:17500-27696 GCA_020271785.1 Procambarus virginalis
ACGTATTTAAGAATATTCTAAACAAAGCACAGGAACGTAGTATACCACACAAATTGAATAGATCGATTACTAATGACCCAAAGTGGATAACAAAGAATTTGAAGAATCTTATAGGTAAAAAGAGAGCTTGGTACAAGAGGATTAAAAATGGGGAGGTCACTTTAGAACAGGAATTCGTACAACTAGTTAGAAATGTTAAAAAAGAGATAAGGAAAGCAAAAAGAAACTATGAAGTTCGTATAGCAGGGCAAGCAAAGACAAATCCTAAAGGGTTTTTTCAGTTATATCGAACTAAGACTAGGGAAAGGATAGGTCCATTAAAAACTGAGACAGGTCAAATAACAGATAGTGATGAAGAGATGAGTAGTATTTTTAATAAATATTTTGTATCTGTATTTACTAAAGAGGAACTTAACAATATGCCTTCAGCCCAACAAGTCTATGTGGGTGGGGACGAGGACAGGTTGACGAGTTTAGCAGTTACCAGGGAGGATGTTATTAAACAAATAGTAAAACTCAAACCAAACAAATCCCCAGGGCCGGATGAAGTGTTTGCCAGAGTGCTGAAAGAATGCAAAGAGGAGCTTTGTGACCCACTGTCAATCATATTTAATAAATCAATAGAGTCAGGCACAGTGCCAGAGTTTTGGAAAGTTGCTAATGTGATACCAGTTTTTAAGAAAGGAGATAGATCACTTGCGTCTAACTATCGACCAATTAGCCTAACGTCTATTGTGGGAAAGTTACTCGAATCTATAATAGCAAATAAAATTCGTCTTCATCTTGAAAAACATAAATTAATAATTGAGTCGCAACATGGTTTTATAAATGGCCGTTCATGTTTAACAAATTTGTTATCTTTTATTCTAGCATAGTTGAGGCAGTTGATAGTGGTAAGGATTGTGATGTTGTGTACCTTGACTTTAGCAAAGCTTTCGATACAGTGCCACATGAAAGACTGATTAAAAAGATAGAGGCTCATGGTATTGGGGGTGCTATATTAAGCTGGATTAGGGCATGGCTATACCAAAGGAAACAGAGAGTTAGTATAAATGGAGTCAAGTCAGAGTGGGAAAATGTTGTAAGTGGAGTGCCTCAAGGCTCTGTCTTGGGACCTCTGTTGTTTATAATATATAAATGATTTAGATTCAGGTTTGAGTAGCAACATTTGCAAATTTGCCGATGATACGAAAATCGGTAGGGAAATTAATTCGGAGGAGGACTCACTATCACTTCAAGTTGATCTAGATAGGGTTTTGAAATGGTCAAAGGACTGGCAGATGCAGTTTAATGCTGATAAATGTAAAGTTCTGAAGCTAGGTAATGATGATAGAGTTACAAGATACGAGCTAGATGGTGTTGAGATTGCGAAGTCGGATTGCGAAAGGGATCTGGGAGTTATAATTAGTAAGAATTTAAAACAAAAGGATCAATGCATAAATGTTCGTAATAAGGCAAATAGGACACTCGGATTTATTAATCGCAGCGTAAGTAACAAGACACCTGGTGTGATTCTCAAGCTATATCTTGCTCTGGTTAGGCCCCATTTAGATTATGCAGTTCAGTTTGGTCGCCATATTATAGAATGGATATAAATTCACTTGAACGTGTCCAGCGTAGGATGACTAAGTTAATTCCCCAAATTAGAAATCTTTCATATGAAGAAAGATTAACAAAGCTTAATTTGCATTCACTGGAAAGGCGAAGAGTTAGGGGTGACATGATAGAGGTTTACAAGTGGATGAATGGACATAACAAAGGGGATATTAATAGGGTATTGAAAGTATCAACACAGGACAGAACGCGAAACAATGGGTATAAATTGGATAAGTTTAGATTTAGGAAAGACTTGGGTAAATACTGGTTCAGTAACAGGGTTGTTGATATGTGGAACCAATTGCGGCGTAACATTGTGGAGGTGGGGTCCCTCGATTGTTTCAAGCATGGGTTGGACATGTATATGAGTGGGATTGGGTGGTTATAAATAGGAGCTGCCTCGTATGGGCCTATAGGCCTTCTGCAGCTGCCTTTGTTCTTATGTTCTTATACTGGACCACACCATACAGGACCACACCATACTGGACCACACCATACTGGACCACACCATACTGGACCACACCATACAGGACCACACCATACTGGACCACACCATACTGGACCACACCATAATGGACCATAGCATACAGGACCACACCATACTGGACCACACCATACAGGACCACACCATACTAGACCACACCATACAGGACCACACCATACTGGACCACACCATACTGGACCACACCATACTGGACCACACCATACTGGACCACACCATACAGGACCACACCATACTGGACCACACCGTACTTGAGAACACCATACTGGACCTCACCATACTGGACCTTACCATACAGAACCACACCATACTGGACCTTACCATACTGGACCACACCATACTGGACCACACCATACAGGACCACACCATACTGGACCGTGTTCAGTACCTCACAGTGTTCAAGAGAGAACTGGATAAGCACCTCCAAAGGATACCTGATCAACCAGGCTGTGACTCATAGGTGAGGCTGCGAGCAGCCGCGTCCAACAGCCTGGTTGATCAGTCCAGCAACCAGGAGGCCTGGTCGATGACCGGGCCGCGGGGACGATAAGCCCCGGAAGCACCTCAAGGTATCCTCAAGGTAAGGTAACCATACTGGACCTCACCATACTGAACCACACCATACTAGACCTCACCATACTGGACCACACCATGTTGGACCACACCATACTGGACCACACCATACTGGACCACACCATACTGGACCACACCATACAGGACCACACCATACTGGACCACACCATACTGGACCACACCATACTGGACCACACCCTGTTGGACCACACCATACTGGACCACACCATACTGGACCACACCATACTGGACCACACCATACAGGACCACACCGTACAGGACCACACCATACTGGACCACACTATACAGGACCACACCATACTGGACCACACCATACAGGACCACACCATACTGGACCACACCATACAGGACCTCTCAATACTGGACCACACCATACAGGACCACACCATACTGGACCACACCATACTGGACCACACCATACTGGACCACACCATACTGGACCACACCATACTGGACCACACCATGTTGGACCACACCATCTTGGACCACACCATACTGGACCACACCATACTGGACCACACCATACAGGACCACACCATACTGGACCACACCATACTGGACCACACCATACAGGACCATACCATGTTGGACCACACCATACTGAACCTCACCATACTGGACCACACCATACTGGACCACACCATACTGGACCACACCATACTGGACCTCACCATACTGGACCACACCATACTGGACCACACCATACTGGACCTCACCATACTGGACCACACCATACTGGACCACACCATACTGGACCACACCATACTGGACCACACCATAATGGACCATAGCATACAGGACCACACCATACTGGACCACACCATACAGGACCACACCATACTAGACCACACCATACAGGACCACACCATACTGGACCACACCATACTGGACCACACCGTACTTGAGAACACCATACAGGACCACACCATACAGGACCACACAATACTGGACCACACCATGTTAGACCACACCATACTGGACCACACCCTGTTGGACCACACCATACTGGACCTCACCATACTGGACCACACCATACTGGACCACACCATACTGGACCACACCATACAGGACCACACCGTACAGGACCACACCATACTGGACCACACTATACAGGACCACACCATACTGGACCACACCATACAGGACCACACCATACTGGACCACACCATACAGGACATCTCAATACTGGACCACACCATACAGGACCACACCATACTGGACCAAACCATACTGGACCACACCATGTTGGACCACACCATATTGGACCACACCATACTGGACCCCACCATACTGGACCACACCATACTGGACCACACCATACAGGACCACACCATACTGGACCACACCATACTGGACCACACCATACAGGACCACACCATGTTGGACCACACCATACTGGACCTCACCATACTGGACCACACCATACTGGACCACACCATACCGGACCACACCATACTGGACCTCACCATACTGGACCACACCATACTGGACCACACCATACTGGACCTCACCATACTGGACCACACCATACTGGACCACACCATACTGGACCACACCATACTGGACCACACCATAATGGACCATAGCATACAGGACCACACCATACTGGACCACACCATACAGGACCACACCATACTAGACCACACCATACAGGACCACACCATACTAGACCACACCATACTGGACCACACCATACTGGACCTCACCATACTGGACCACACCATACTGGACCACACCATACTGGACCTCACCATACTGGACCACACCATACTGGACCACACCATACTGGACCACACCATACTGGACCACACCATAATGGACCATACGCATACAGGACCACACCATACTGGACCACACCATACAGGACACAACCCATACTGGACCACACCATACAGGACCACACCATACTGGACCACACCATACTGGACCACACCATACTAGAACACCATACAGGACCACACCATACAGGACCACACAATACTGGACCACACCATGTTAGACCACACCATACTGGACCACCACCCTGTTGGACCACACCATACTGGGACCACCATACTGGACCACACCATACTGGACCACACCATACTGGACCACACCATACAGGACCACACCGTACAGGACCACACCATACTGGACCACACTATACAGGACCACCACATACTGGACCACACCATACAGGACCACACCATACTGGACCACACCATACAGGACCTCTCATACTGGACCACACCATACAGGACCACACCATACTGGACCAACCATACTGGACCACACCATGTTGGACCACACCATATTGGACCACACCATACTGGACCACACCATACTGGACCTCTCAATACTGGACCACACCATACAGGACCACACCATACTGGACCAAACCATACTGGACCACACCATGTTGGACCACACCATATTGGACCACACCATACTGGACCACACCATACTGGACCACACCATATGGACCACACCATCTTGGACCACACCATACTGGACCACACCATACAGGACCACACCATACTGGACCACACCATACAGGACCACACCATACTGGACCACACCATACTGGACCACACCATACAGGACCACACCATGTTGGACCACACCATACTGGACCTACCATACTGGACACACCATACTGGACCACACCATACTGGACCACACCATA
This sequence comes from Procambarus virginalis, assembly GCA_020271785.1. NCBI lineage: Eukaryota > Metazoa > Arthropoda > Malacostraca > Decapoda > Cambaridae > Procambarus > Procambarus virginalis. Next base: position 22,858 of record WNGS01001639.1, read on the forward strand.
CTGGACCTCACCATACTGGACCACACCATACTGGACCACACCATACTGGACCTCACCATACTGGACCACACCATACTGGACCACACCATACTGGACCACACCATACTGGACCACACCATAATGGACCATACCATACAGGACCACACCATACTGGACCACACCATACAGGACCACACCATACTAGACCACACCATACAGGACCACACCATACTGGACCACACCATACTGGACCACACCATACTTGAGAACACCATACTGGACCACACCATACAGGACCACACCATACAGGACCACACCATACTGGACCACACCATGTTGGACCACACATACTGGACCACACCCTGTTGGACCACACCATACTGGACCTCACCATACTGGACCACACCATACTGGACCACACCATACTGGACCACACCATACAGGACCACACCATACAGGACCACACCATACTGGACCACACCATACAGGACCACACCATACTGGACCACACCATACAGGACCACACCATACTGGACCACACCATACAGGACCTCACCATACTGGACCACACCATACAGGACCACACCATACTGGACCACACCATACTGGACCACACCATGTTGGACCACACCATACTGGACCACACCATACTGGACCACACCATACTGGACCACACCATGTTGGACCACACCATCTTGGACCACACCATACTGGACCACACCATACTGGACCACACCATACAGGACCACACCATACTGGACCACACCATACTGGACCACACCATACAGGACCACACCATGTTGGACCACACCATACTGGACCTCACCATACTGGACCACACCATACTGGACCACACCATACAGGACCACACCATACTGGACCACACCATACTGGACCACACCATACTGGACCACACCATACTGGACCACACCATACTGGACCACACCATACTGGACCACACCATACTGGACCACACCATACTGGACCACACCATACAGGACCACACCATACTGGACCACACCATACAGGACCACACCATACTGGACCACACCATACAGGACCACACCATACTGGACCACACCATACTGGACCACACCCACCACTGAGAACACCATACAGGACCACACCATACAGGACCACACCATACAGGACCACACCATACTGGACCACACCATACTGGACCACACCATACTGGACCACACCATACTGGACCACACCATGTGGACCACACATACTGGACCACACCATACTGGACCACACCATACTGGACCACACCATACTGGACCACACCATATGGACCACACCATACAGGACCACACCATGTGGACCACACCATACTGGACCACACCATACTGGACCACACCATACTGGACCACACCATACAGGACCACACCATACTGGACCACACCATACTGGACCACACCATACAGGACCACACCATACTGGACCACACCATACTGGACCACACCATACTGGACCACACCATACAGGACCACACCATACTGGACCACACCATACTGGACCACACCATACTGGACCACACCATACAGGACCACACCATACTGGACCACACCATACTGGACCACACCATAATGGACCATAGCATACAAGACCACACCATACTGGACCACACCATACAGGACCACACCATACTAGACCACACCATACAGGACCACACCATACTGGACCACACCATACTGACCACACCATACAGGACCACACCATACTAGACCACACCATACAGGACCACACCATACTGGACCACACCATACTGGACCACACCGTACTTGAGAACACCATACTGGACCTCACCATACTGGACCTTACCATACAGGACCACACCATACTGGACCTTACCATACTGGACCACACCATACTGGACCTTACCATACTGAACCACACCATACTAGACCTCACCATACTGGACCACACCATACTGGACCTAACCATACTGGACCTTACCATACAGGACCACACCATACTGGACCACACCATACTGGACCTTACCATACTGGACCTTACCATACTGGACCACACCATACTGGACCTTACCATACTGGACCACACCATACTAGACCTTACCATACAGGACCACACCATATTGGACCACACCATACTGGACCACACCATACAGGACCTCACTATACTGGACCTCACCATACTGGACCTTACCATACAGGACCACACCATACTGGACCTTACCATACTGGACCACACCATACTGGACCACACCATACTGGACCACACCATACTGGACCACACCATACTGGACCACACCATACTGGACCACCATACTGGACCACACCATACTGGACCACACCATGTTGGACCACACCATACTGGACCACACCATACTGGACCACACCATACAGGACCACACCATGTTGGACCACACCATACTGGACCTCACCATACTGGACCACACCATACTGGACCTCACCATACTGGACCACACCATACTGGACCACACCATACTGGACCACACCATACAGGACCACACCATACTGGACCACACCATACTGGACCACACCATACTGGACCACACCATACAGGACCACACCATACAGGACCACACCATACTGGACCACACCATACTGGACCACACCATACTGGACCACACCATACAGGACCACACCATACTGGACCACACCATACTGGACCACACCATACTGGACCACACCATACAGGACCACACCATACTGGACCACACCATACAGGACCACACCATACTGGACCACACCATACAGGACCACACCATACTGGACCACACCATACTGGCCCCACCATACTGGACCACACCATACTGGACCACACCATACAGGACCACACCATACTGGACCACACCATACTGAACCACACCATACTTGAGAACACCATACTGGACCACACCATACTGGACCTTACCATACAGGACCACACCATACTGGACCTTACACCATACTGGACCACACCATACTGGACCACACCATATTGGACCACACCATACTGGACCTCACCATACAGGACCACACCATACTGGACCACACCATACTGGACCACACCATACTGGACCACACCATACTGGACCACACCATGTTGGACCACACCATACTGGACCACACCATACTGGACCACACCATACTGGACCACACCATACAGGACCACACCATACAGGACCACACCATACTGGACCACACCATACAGGACCACACCATACTGGACCACACCATACAGGACCACACCATACTGGACCACACCATACAGGACCACACCATACTGGACCACACCATACAGGACCACACCATACTGGACCACACCATACTGGACCACACCATGTGGACCACACCATACTGGACCACACCATACTGGACCACACCATACTGGACCACACCATGTTGGACCACACCATGTTGGACCACACCATACTGGACCACACCATACTGGACCACACCATACAGGACCACACCATACTGGACCACACCATACTGGACCACACCATACAGGACCACACCATACTGGACCACACCATACTGGACCTCACCATACTGGACCACACCATACTGGACCACACCATACAGGACCACACCATACTGGACCACACCATACTGGACCACACCATACAGGACCACACCATACTGGACCACACCATACTGGACCACACCATACAGGACCACACCATACTGGACCACACCATACTGGACCACACCATACTGGACCACACCATACAGGACCACACCATACTGGACCACACCATACTGGACCACACCATACTGGACCACACCATATTGGACCACACCATACTGGACCACACCGTACTTGAGAACACCATACAGGACCACACCATACAGGACCACACCATACAGGACCACACCATACTGGACCACACCATACAGGACCACACCATACTAGACCACACCATACAGGACCACACCATACAGAACCACACCATACTGGACCTCACCATACTCGACCACACCATACTCGACCACACCATACAGGACAACACCATACTGGACCACACTATACTGGACCACACCGTACAGGACCATACCATACTGGACCACACCATACTGGACCACACCATACAGGACCACACCATACTGGACCACACCATACTGGACCACACCATACTGGACCACACCATACAGGACCACACCATACTGGACCACACCATACTGGACCACACCATACTGGACCACACCATACTGGACCACACCATGTTGGACCACACCATACTGGACCACACCATACTGGACCACACCATACTGGACCACACCATACAGGACCACACCATACTGGACCACACCATACAGGACCACACCATACTGGACCACACCATACAGGACCTCACCATACTGGACCACACCATACAGGACCACACCATACTGGACCACACCATACTGGACCACACCATGTTGGACCACACCCTACTGGACCACACCATACTGGACCACACCATACTGGACCACACCATGTTGGACCACACCATGTTGGACCACACCATACTGGACCACACCATACTGGACCACACCATGTTGGACCACACCATACTGGACCACACCATACTGGACCACACCATACAGGACCACACCATACTGGACCACACCATACTGGACCACACATACTTGAGAACACCATACAGGACCACACCATACAGGACCACACCATACAGGACCACACCATACTGGACCACACCATACAGGACCACACCATACTAGACCACACCATACAGGACCACACCATACAGGACCACACCATACTGGACCTCACCATACTCGACCACACCATACTCGACCACACCATACAAGACAACACCATACTGGACCACACTATACTGGACCACACCATACAGGACCATACCATACTGGACCACACCATACT
>WNGS01001640.1:54170-67666 GCA_020271785.1 Procambarus virginalis
CCCAGCCATGCCTAGGTACCTGAGTAAATCTCTTCTCCCTCTAGGCACAGGGTACTTATCAACTTCTCTTATCAGCTTGAACTTTTTGTCTGACAGGGGCAACCTCCCCTTGTCCTACGATGTATCCAAGATATTGCAATTTTGCTTTGCCAAATTCACTTTTTGGGAGATTAACAGTCAGATTTACCTCTTCCAATTTACCAAACAACTCTTTTAGTTGATGAAGGTGTTCTTCCCACGAGTGTGAATACACTATGATGTCATCAATATAAACTGTACAACCTACCATTCCTTGTAGGATTTTAGTCATGGCTCTCTGGAAACAACTTCCACTATTTTTCATACCGAATGGTAGTACTTTATATTGATAAAGACCGTCAGGTGTCACAAAGGCAGAGATTCCCTAGGCACTCTCTGAGAGGGGTATATGATAGTACCCTTTCAGAAGGTAAATTTTAGATACGAACTGGGCGTGTCCTATTTGGTAGATACAATCCTCAATTCGAGGAATTGGGTACGAGTCTTCGACAGTGACCGAATTCACCTTTCTGTAATCCGTGCACAACCTATGTGTGCCATCTGGCTTTTTCACCAGTAGACAAGGTGAGCTCCAATCACTGTCGCTCAATTCTGCCAGATCGTTATCCAATAGATATTTTACCTCACGTCGCATAATTTCTCTCTTTTCAGGATTTATTCTATACGGATGTTGCTTTATTGGTCTAGCTCCTCCTACATTTACCTCGTGCGTAATTTCGCGGTGTCGTCGTGGTACGTCAGAGAATAGTGATATGTATTTTATGAGAATCTCCTATATGTCCTGCCTCCTTTGATCATCTAAGTATGTCAAGTGTTCTTTTATATCTCGTTACCACTGAGAATTAGAGATTCGGGCTCCGTCTGCTCTTTCTAGCCTCTTATGGTTTAATTCTGTAAAGTCGTTGGAAACTGCACACATAACAGCAGTGTCTAATTGCCCATCCTCATCTCTATCCCAATACCTTTTCATTAAGTTTATGTGACATATCTGGAATTTTATCGGTCTGTCAGGCATGAGAAATTACGTAAGTCAAATCACCAAGTCTCTACTTGACCATATAGGGTCCACAAAATTTTGAATCATTTACCGTCCCTTTTACAGGTAGATAGACCAATACCTTATCACCTACGTTAAAACTTCTCTTTTTGGTACCTTTGTTGTAATAGCTTGCATGTTTGCTTGTGACATTTTCAAGTTTTGCCTCGCCAACTCTCGCGCCCTAGACAATTTGCATTTAAACTTCTGAACATAGGTTTCCATATTATCTCTTGAACCTTCAGATGTTAGCCGATCCTTCAACATAACTATCGGACTTCTCATCGTGTGCCCATATACTAATTGAAATGGTGTCATGCCTAAGGACTCTACTACCGAATCCCTGATAGCAAACATTATTGGGGCGATGGCCTCGTCCCACTGAGCCCCTTGATCAGCACAATAAATTCGCAAAAGTCTCTTCATAGTGCCATGAAAACGTTCAATGGCCCCTTGAGATTGGGGATGGTAAGGAGATGACCTAACCTGTTTCACCTCCCAATCTTTCATTGTCTTACGGAACAGCTTTGATTGAAAATTACTGCCCAAATCGGATTGCAAAACCTTCGGCATTCCTACCCACGAAAAATATTGCTGTAACCTGTCAAGCAATATTCTGGAGGTTATCTTTCGCACGGGAAATGCCTCGGGAAAACGAGTCGCTGAGCACATGATGGTAAATAAGTATTCGTTCCCTTTTCTTGTTCTGGGTAGGGGACCTACGCAATCCACTATGATCCTTTCAAAAGGTTCCCCAACGCTGGAATTGGCTTTAGTTGGGCTCTAGGAAGCGCTGGAGCAGGTTTTCCCGCTCTCTGACATGATAAACAAGATTTGCAATACCTTTTTACATCTGCAGCCATCCCTGGCTAATAAAAATGCTCTTGTATTTTCCTAAGTGTCTTATGAACACCGAGATGTCCCGCCATTTCTAATGCATGGGCAACTTCCAATACAGAGTTCCTATAACCTTTAGGTACAATCACTTGATCCTTTTCAACCCAGTCTTTGCCAGCTGGCGCATGGTCTGCTCGCCATTTTCGCATCAAAACCCATCGTCCAGGTAATAGTAAGTGGGTGACGTGATACAAGCATTTCCTCCCTTTGCTTCCTTGATATATTTCTCAAATTCTAATTTCTGGGCAGCTATAAAATCTGGTTTGCTTACCTTTATGTGGATGGTAATTGTGGTCTTACTTCCACTCTCGCTGTACTTTGTGCTGCATGTTCCTCGAACAAGTCTTTTAGGCCAAAATCCACCGCTTCCTCCTCTGCAGAAGATACGTCCATCCTCTCTGGCACATCTCTTAATCGAGCACTCTGCGCTCGGGTTACGACACAGGCCGGATATACTTCCATTTGATCATCTTCCGAGGGATCATCCAGAATACTGGCGAGTGTTATGTTATCACACTTTTCATCTTCCAAATTGTTTTGATGTCCATTTGGTACATCACTGCACAGTACCTCTGGCAACACACTTGAACCACACAAATCGTTGCCCAAGATGACGTGTACTCCAGAAATGGGTATGTCCAAACACACTCCTAACATCACTTCATCTGTAAAGTAATCAGAGGTTAGCTATACTGTACACAGGTATATCCATCTCTGAATTTATACCCCGTACCTTAATTATTTGTCCGTTTATACAAGATGTGTACTCAGGAATCAAGCTTTTCAGTATTAAGCTCTGATTCGCTCCTGTGTCACGCAATATTTTGACTGGTTGGTCAGGCTGACCCCCAATACTCACTATGCCTTTGCTAATGAAAGGGTTATATCCTTTCGTAATGAATGTCATCATCTGGGGAATTCCTCCTGTAAACTTGTATAAGGACGACTGTATTTACTTACTGTGAGGGACACCACTCTCCTGCCTTGCCTACACTCTCTACTTAAGTGTCCAGGCTTGTTGCATGTGTAGCATATTACCTGAGACGGGAAACCTCGTCCTCTCGAACCACGTTGTCCGTTATAATAGGAATCGCCACGTCTCCATTGTCCTGTACCTCGATTTCTAGACGATGTTGTACTTCCTCCTTGACCCTCGAATGCGTCACCTCCCGACGGAGAAAATTCCACATACCCTTGACTTTGTCTGGCTATCGGCTTGCCAGTATATCCACGACCATCTCCATTGTTCCACGTATACTGTCTTTTACTACCCTGCAACTTTGTGTGACCTTTTTCTTTATGTTCTTGGAGACTTCTGTAAGCTTCCGTAATTACATCTGCTTTGTCCGCTGCTTCTAAGAGTGTTTTTATTCCTGCTTCTTGAACCTTAAACCTGGTGTCTGGAGTCACCATCTCCAAGAATTTTTCCATTAACATCAATTGTTTCAAGTCTTCGAAAAATTCAACCTTTTCGGAACCCATCCATCTTTGGAATCTACGTTCCAAATCCCTGGCTGTTTCAGCATATGTGCTCCTCTGTGTCTTTACCATTTCTCTGAACCGCTTCCTGTAAGCTTCAGGTGTCAGTAGAAATTATCTTAATACACTGTTTTTCACTGTCCAGTAATTTTTACAATCTTCTAGAGAGAGCTGTGTATAGGCTTCTCTCGCCGACCCAGTCAATCTTATTTGCACCAATTGGGCCCAATCTTCCTCTTGCCACTGCTTTAGTGTAGCAACTTTTTCAAAATGCTCAAAAAAAGGCTCCGACTCTTCTGGACAAAATTGCGGAACCTCCTTTTCACGTGCCTTGTGATCATAGGCTGCAGGCATAGATATGCTCTCCGAGTGTACCTCTCGCCCTCGCCTCTGAGCAGCCACAAATTTATTTGCTTCGATTTCCATTTGCTTCGTTTTCTCCTTTTCTAATTCTACACGCGTATTTTGCTCGCTCTCAAGTCGCAATTTCCCTTGCTCCAATTTCAGTTTCTCTAATTCAAACTCTTCCTTTGAATTTGAGCTTCCAGTTTCAAAAGTTCCAGTTCATACTCTAAATTTCCACTCCTGTGTGACGTATTTGAAGATACTTCCTCATTATCTGGTTCCCCACTTTCCTTTGCACTCGCATCTAATCCTACCGCTCCTACGTCTTCGCGTCGAGACCTTACTTTATTTCCAAGTTCTTGTCTCATATAGACCACTTTAGTCGACACTAATTCTATCTCATAGTGTTCGGCGATTTGCTTCAGCTGTTCTTTCATACAGCTCTCTAAAATCAATGGGTCTTCTTTTGTTATAAATTCTTGGACACGATCCATGATGAAAACTTTAACTGGCTGGATACCTAGATGACCAGCAATGGGTGCTACAAGTGTAAACAGTGTGTTTTGCTCAAAACTCTCCCAGGCCCCCATATGTGTTGGGATCGAACTGTTGAAAACCCAACACATTTAAAATAGGTTTGTTCTGAGCGTTTTTCTTAAGTTTCTTTGTAATATAACGGGGTATATTGATTTGATCAGGTGTCAGCCTCAGCCGGACCTATTGTCAGGTGCGACACACTTGGTGCTGAGGTCTGACAAAGGACAATAAATAAGTTTATCTTAAAACTTCATAATGGATATATTTAGCTATATCGCAAGCACATAAGAGTGTACATTATATACAATATATGACATGTATATATATATATATATATATATATATATATATATATATATATATATATATATATATATATATATATATATATATATATATATATATATATATATATGCAAACAAGCCTGAATGGTCCCCAGGACTAGATACAACTGAAAACTCACACCCCAGAAGTGACTCGAACCCATACTCCCAGGGGCAACGCAACTGGTATGTACAGGGATGCCTTAAACCACTTGACCATCACGACCGGACAAAAGGAAGTGATAGCCTGAGCTATATGAACCACTTCCCCGCCGGCACCTGGATGGTTATCTTGGGCATAGCATTTTATCAAATCACCTCATTTTTTGGGGCAACACGTGAGGAACACAAATGCAAACAAGCCTGAATGGTCCCCAGGACTAGATACAACTGAAAACTCACACCCCAGAAGTGACTCGAACCCATACTCCCAGGGCAACGCAACTGGTATGTACAGGGATGCCTTAAACCACTTGACCATCACGACCGGACAAAAGGAAGTGATAGCCTGAGCTATATGAACCACTTCCCCGCCGGCACCTGGATGGTTATCTTGGGCATAGCATTTTATCAAATCACCTCATTTTTTGGGGCAACACGTGAGGAACACAAATGCAAACAAGCCTGAATGGTCCCCAGGACTAGATACAACTGAAAACTCACACCCCAGAAGTGACTCGAACCCATACTCCCAGGGCAACGCAACTGGTATGTACAGGGATGCCTTAAACCACTTGACCATCACGACCGGACAAAAGGAAGTGATAGCCTGAGCTATATGAACCACTTCCCCGCCGGCACCTGGATGGTTATCTTGGGCATAGCATTTTATCAAATCACCTCATTTTTTGGGGCAACACGTGAGGAACACAAATGCAAACAAGCCTGAATGGTCCCCAGGACTAGATACAACTGAAAACTCACACCCCAGAAGTGACTCGAACCCATACTCCCAGGGCAACGCAACTGGTATGTACAGGGATGCCTTAAACCACTTGACCATCACGACCGGACAAAAGGAAGTGATAGCCTGAGCTATATGAACCACTTCCCCGCCGGCACCTGGATGGTTATCTTGGGCATAGCATTTTATCAAATCACCTCATTTTTGGGGCAACACGTGAGGAACACAAATGCAAACAAGCCTGAATGGTCCCCAGGACTAGATACAACTGAAAACTCACACCCCAGAAGTGACTCGAACCCATACTCCCAGGGGCAACGCAACTGGTATGTACAGGGATGCCTTAAACCACTTGACCATCACGACCGGACAAAAGGAAGTGATAGCCTGAGCTATATGAACCACTTCCCCGCCGGCACCTGGATGGTTATCTTGGGCATAGCATTTTATCAAATCACCTCATTTTTTGGGCAACACGTGAGGAACACAAATGCAAACAAGCCTGAATGGTCCCCAGTCGATTTGATAAAATGCTATGCCCAAGATAACCATCCAGGTGCCGGCGGGGAAGTGGTTCATATAGCTCAGGCTATCACTTCCTTTTGTCCGGTCGTGATGGTCAAGTGGTTTAAGGCATCCCTGTACATACCAGTTGCGTTGCCCCTGGGAGTATGGGTTCGAGTCACTTCTGGGGTGTGAGTTTTCAGTTGTGATATATATATATGTATATATATATATATATATATATATATATATATATATATATATATATATATATATATATATATATATATATATATATATATATATATATATATATATAGAGGCATTGTACATAGTACAGTTATATATATATATATATATATATATATATATATATATATATATATATATATATATATAATATATAGATATAATTATATGCTATATATTGCTATAGTATATATATATATATATATATATATATATATATATATATATATAATATATATATATATATATATAATATATATAATATATAATATATATATATATGTTGAGAGAGAGATACTACGACCATGNTGAAACATTTTTGTAAATACTGAGAAAGAGCTCAGAAGCAATGGACATAGTGAGGGATGTAGCCATACAGCAGCTACCTCACAGGAAGCAGCAAGGTGCACCAGTCAGCTGATGGAGAGGAAAAGATCAGTGGTAGTTGTAGGCATCAAAGAACAGGAAGGATCCAATAGGCAGGAATGGAATAGCAAGGATAGAGAGACAGTACATGGGCTACTGAAAGTGTTACAGATAGAAGGGGCTGAACAAAACATTGAGATGGTTTTCAGGTTGGGCTGGTACAACAAGGACAGAAACCGACTGGTAAAGGTGGTGTTTACAAACGAGGCCACCAAAGAGGTTATTTTAGAAAGGAAGAGTCGTCTGCAGTATTTGGAGGGATACAACAAATTATTCCTGCAGAGGGACAGGACGAAGGAGGAGAAAGCCAGTGCAGCAGAGGCAAGGAGAAGTGCAGGAGAGAGGAGTAAACCAGGAAATTGCAGCCCATCAACACAACAACAAGGAACCCACAAGAGTGAGAGGCAATGATGAACAGCTAGACTCGACTTGATATTCACCCTGAATGAGTCAGAAATAAGGGAAGTCAAAGTGGAAGCCCCCATAGGAATGAGTGACCACAGTGTACTGACCTTTGAGTACTTGGTTGGAGTAGGATAACCTATCCAAGGATGGGAGTGGAGGGAAAAAGACTGAATTACCGAAGAGGAAAATATGAAGAGATGAGGAGCTTCCTCAGAGGAATACCATGGGAAACAGAACTTAGAGACAAGAATGTGCAGTCATGATGGATTTTGTCACCCAAAAGTGCCAGGAAGCTGCAGACAGGTTTATCCCTGTCCAAAAGGGAAAAACGAAAAACAACAGAAAAACCCATGGTTCAACCAGGAATGCAAGGTAGCGAAGCAACTGAGTAAAAGAACATGGAGAAATTACAGAAATAACAGAACACCAGAGAGCAGGGAGAGATACCAGAGGGCCAGAAATGAGTACCTCAGAGTGAGGAGAGAAGCAGAGAGACAGTTTGAAAATGACATCGCGAGTAAAGCCAAGACCCAACCAAAGCTGCTCCACAGCCACATCAGATACTAAAGGAAGGTGCAGAAGCACTAAGTGTGCCACTCTCTATGGTGTATAACAGGTCACTGGAAACAGGAGACTTACCAGAAAGTTGGAAGACAGCTAACGTGGTCCCAATATACAAAAAGGGTGACAGGCAAGAGGCACTGAATTACAGGCCAGTTTCCTTAACTTGTATACCATGCAAGGTAATGGAGAAGATCGTGAGGAAAAGGCTCGTAGAGCATCTAGAGGGAAATAACTTTGTAACGCACCACCAACATGGGTTCAGGGATGGTAAATCGTGCCTCACAGGTTTAATAGAATTTTATGACCAAGCAACAAAAATTAGGCAGGAAAGAGAAGGGTGGGCCGACTGCATTTTCCTGGATTGCCAAAAAGCCTTTGACACAGTACCGCACAAAAGGCTGTTAAAAAAGTTGGAGCAACAGGCAGGAGTAAAAGGGAAGGTGCTCCAGTGGATAAGGGAGTACTTAAGCAACAGGAAACAGCGAGTAACGGTGAGGGGGGAGACATTAGAGTGGCGAGATGTCACCAGCGGAGTCCCACAGGGCTCAGTACTTGGACCCATCCTGTTTCTAATATATGTGAACGATCTTCCGGAGGGTATAGACTCATTCCTCTCAATGTTTGCTGATGATGCAAAAATTATGAGAAGAATCAAGACGGATGAAGATAGACAGAGACTACAGGATGACCTGGATAAACTGGAGGAATGGTCTAGAAAATGGCTGCTAAAGTTCAACTCGGGAAAGTGTAAGGTGATGAAATTAGGAGAAGGGAGCAGGAGGCTGAACACAAGGTATCATTTGGGAGGGGAAATCCTGCAAGAGTCAATAGAGAGAAAGATCTGGGGGTTGATATCACACCGAACCTGTCCCCAGAAGCCCACATCAAAAGAATATCATCAGCGGCATATGCTAGACTGGCCAACATAAGAACTGCCTTTAGAAATTTGTGTAAGGAATCTTTCAGAACCCTGTATACCACTTATGTAAGACCAATCCTGGAGTATGCAGCTCCAGCCTGGAGTCCATACCTAGTTAAACACAAGACAAAGTTAGAGAAGATTCAGCGGTATGCCACCAGGCTCGTCCCGGAACTGAGAGGATTGAGCTACGAGGAAAGGCTAAAGGAGCTGAACCTCACATCCCTGGAAAACAGAAGAGTAAGGGGAGACATGATAACCACCTACAAAATTCTCAGGGGAATTGACAGGGCGGACAAAGACAAACTCTTCACCACGGGTGGGACACGAACAAGGGGACACAGGTGGAAACTTAGTACCCAGATGAGCCACAGAGACGTTAGAAAGAATTTTTTCAGTGTCAGAGTAGTTAATAAATGGAATGCATTAGGCAGTGATGTGGTGGAGGCTGACTCCATACACAGTTTCAAATGTAGATATGATAGAGCCCAGTAGGCTCAGGAATCTGTACACCTGTTGATTGACAGTTGAGAGGCGGGACCAAAGAGCCAAAGCTCAACCCCCGCAAGCACAATTAGGTGAGTACAATTAGGTGAGTACAACAGTCCCAGAGACAAGAGTGGAACCCACAACCAGCATCCCAGCAACACCAGAGGGGAGGGCAACACCACCACCCCCCTCTGCATAGAAACCCTCCCTTCCCCACACCCTACCTGCCCCCACTCAAATGCTCAACCAACCCTCCCTTCCCCCATCCCATTTTGACCCTGTCACTCCTCCCCTATTCCCACCATGTCCCCCCTCTCGCCTTTCCCCCCTCCCCTTCTTCCCCTACCCTCCCTATCCCTCCTCCCCCCCCCCTCACCCCATATCCTCCATGTCCCCCGTATCTCCTTAACCCACACCCTACCTGTCCTCCCATCCCTTGAACCCCCACCCCCTCCCCCCCAAAATCCTCTGAGACCCTGCAAACCACCTCACAGATCTTCTCACCCAGGGAACAGCTTTCCACACCAGCAGAATGCTCGCCAAGAAGAGGACAAGAAAATGAACAGAAGAAAGTGAGCTTCAATGCAATGTACACTAACATAGATGGGATTACAAATAAAACTAGTGAACTCGGAGAATGGGCACTAGAAGAAAACCCAGACATGATAGCACTCACAGAAACAAAGCTAATGAAAACCATAACAAACGCAGTGTTTCCACAGGACTACTATGTAGTGAGGAAAGAGAGAGAAGGGAGAGGAGGAGGTGGTGTAGCTTTGCTGATAAGAAAAGGTTAGAGTTTTGAAGAGATGGTAATTCAGAACTGTGAAGGTTTCAGTGACTATATATCAGGCACCATAGCAACTGGAGGACAGAAAATTATAATAGTAGTCATATATAACCCCCCACAGAACGACAGAAGACCCAGACAGGAATATGATAGAAACAACTTGGCCACCATCAATATAATGGAGAGAGCAGCTTCTGTGGCTAGCAGGAACGGATCCAGACTACTAATCATGGGAGACTTCAACCATGGGAAGATAGATTGGGGGAACAGAGACCCACATGGAGGACCAGACACATGGAGAGCTAAGCTGCTGGATGTGGCAACAAGAAACTTTCTAAGTCAACACGTCAAGGGACTGACAAGAATGAGAGGGGAGGATGAACAAGCCTTGCTTGATCTGATATTTACCCTAAATGAGTTGGATATAAGGCAAGTTAAGTTGGAAGCCCCATTGGGAATGAGTGATCATAGTGTATTGAGCTTTGAGTACCTGGTTGAGCTAGGAATTATCACCCCCAAAAAAGAACTGGGAAACAAAGGGCTGGCGTACCGAAAGGGAAACTATGAGGAGATGAATAAATTCCTAAGAGATATACATTGGGACACAGAACTCAGAACCAAGTCCGTACAAGACATGATGGACTATGTCACCCAAAAGTGTCTGGGGGCTGTAAGCAGGTTTGTCCCAGCCCGACAGGAAAAAACAGAGAAGCAAAAGAAGAATTCGTGGTTTAATAGGGAATGTATGAAAGCAAAGGAGCTGAACAAATGGGCATGGAGGAACTTCCGTAATAACAGAACACCAGAAAGTAGAGAGAGATACCAGAGAACCAGGAACGAGTATGTTAGTGTGAGAAGAGCAGCTGAGAAAAGGTATGAAAATGATATAGCTAATAAACCCAAGACCGAACCAAAGCTACTACACAGTCACATTAGGAGGAAGACAACAGTGAAGGAACAGGTGATTAAACTTAGGATGGGCGAGGACAGGTACACTGAGAATGACAGAGAGGTGTGTGAAGAACTCAACAAAAGGTTCCAGGAGGTCTTTACAATAGAACAGGGAGAAGTCACGGCGCTAGGAGAGGTGGCAGCAAACCAGGTGACCTTGGAAAGGTTCGAAATTACAAGAGATGAGGTCAAGAAGCACCTATTAGAGCTGGACGTGAGAAAAGCTGTTGGGCCGGACGGAATCTCACCATGGGTATTGAAAGAGTGTGCAGGAGCACTTTGCTTGCTACTCTCCATAGTGTATAGTAGGTCACTGGAAACGGGAGACCTACCAGAAATATGGAAGACTGGAAGACTGCTAATGTAGTCCCAATATACAAAAAGGGTGACAGACAAGAGGCACTGAACTACAGGCCAGTGTCCTTAACTTGTATACCATGCAAGGTGATGGAGAAGATTGTGAGAAAAAAACTAGTAACACATCTGGAGAAAAGAGACTTTGTGACAACCCATCAACATGGGTTCAGGGAGGGTAAATCTTGCCTTACAGGCTTAATAGAATTATACGCTTAGGTGACAAAGATCAAGCAAGAAAGAGAAGGATTAGGGGACTGCATTTTTTTGGACTGTCGGAAATCCTTTGACACAGTACCCTATAAATGTTGATGCATAAGCTGGAGAAACAGGCAGGAGTAACTGATAGGGCGCTTCAGTGGATAAGGGAGTACCTAAGCAATAGGAAGCAGAGAGTTACTGTGAGGGGTGAGACCTTAGATTGTCGTGAAGTCACCAGTGGAGTTTCACAGGGCTCTGTACTCGGACCTATCCTGTTTCTGATATACGTAAATGATTTCCCGGAGGGTATAGACTCATTCCTCTCAATGTTTGCTGACGACGCCAAAATTATGAGATGGATTAAGACAGAGGAGGACAGCTTGAGGCTTCAAGAAAACCTGGACAAGCTGCAGGAATGGTCGAACAAATGGTTGTTAGAGTTATAATAATTTGGTTATATATCACATATGTCAGACCCAAGCAAATGTAATGTAATGAAGATAGGGGTAGGAAGCAGGAGACCAGATACAAGGTATCATTTGGGAGATGAAAAACTTCAAGAGTCAGAGAGAGAGAATGACCTGGGGGTTGATATCACGCCAGACCTGTCCCCTGAAGCTCATATCAAGAGGATAACATCAGCAGCATATGCCAGGTAGGCTAATATAAGAACGGCCTTTAGAAACTTGTGTAAGGAATCTTTCAAAACCTTATATACCACATATGTCAGGCCAATCCTGGAGTATGCAGCTCCAGCATGGAGTCCATATCTAGTCAAGCATAAGACTAAACTGGAAAAGGTTCAAAGGTTTGCCACCATAATAGTACCCGAGCTGAGAGGTATGAGCTACGAGGAGAGACTGCGGGAATTAAACCTCACTTCGTTGGAAGACAGAAGAGTTAGGGTGGCTATGATCGTGGTTCAAGATTCTCAAGGGAATCGACAGGGTAGATAAAGATAGGCTATTTAACACAAGGGGCACACGCACTAGGGGACACAGGTGGAAACTGAGTGCTCAAATGAGCCACAGAGATATTAGAAAGAACTTTTTTAGTGTCAGAGTGGTTGACAAATGAAATGCATTAGGAAGTGATGTGGTGGAGTCTTACTCCATACACAGTTTCAAGTGTAGATATGATAGAGCCCAATAGCCTCAGGAACCTGTACACCTGTTGATTGACAGTTGAGAGGTGGGACCAAAGAGCCATAGCTCAACCCCGCAAGCACAACTAGGTGAGTACAACTAGGTGAGTACACACACACACACACACACACACACACGCACACACACACACACACAGTCTGGAGTCTGGAACGTAAAGACACATGTGTGTCAGTAGGGTCCGCGAATAACATAAATTATCTCGAGACAGTTAAGTGTTACGGAGACAAGAAACATAGTTTTTTGTCACAGGAGTGTATACAAACGCAGTGATCAAGTGTATAGTGAGCTCCTACAGCAGTAGATCAATTAAGAAAACAAAAAAATAGGTCGGGTGGCAAGATCAGTGCCGTACCATGGAAGAGTTTAGCCAGGACCTTTGACGAGTATTGCGATGTGAAGAGGATTTATATCATACATAGTGATCGATCCCCTAAAGTGTTTGCACCGTTTAGGAACGAATACTATGTTGCACATATTTTCTGACGATCAGTGAGGAAGGTAGGAACGGATAGTATACCAGGAACATGTGGAGACAACATTGATGTCAGAGCAGCAGGAGAGGACAGGCGACCCAACCCCGTCATATGGACATCACCTCAAACTCGCCTGTTATGTGTTTGATTGGGGTGAGCTGATGGTAGGTGCCCTCTCTAGATTATCAATAAAGTGTGCAGAGTGACTTAAAATAATTAATTTAAAGTATATCTGAGATAGTTAGACCTACTATTCTGGGTGGCTCATTCCACGTACAGGTTCTTAACACATGCGACACAGGTCCTGGTGACAGTCAATACCCACCTCTCACCACACCAACTTATCACGCTTCACACTCTCCCAAAACACCCCGTCCCCTTATTAACAAAAGCCCCCGCACTCACGCACACACGCACGCTCACACACGCACACATGCACATGCA
>WNGS01001641.1:0-10738 GCA_020271785.1 Procambarus virginalis
AGACTGCTCTTTTTGGGTCTAGGCACATGTTGTTGTGCTGGGCCTTTGGGGTTTTGCTGTCGAGGTGGGCCTTTTGATGCAGTTTAGTGCCTTCTTTGCCTAGCCGGTGTGGTGCTCTGCCCACTGGTCGGCAACTTGTACTTTACATTTACATTGTATGTACTCGCCTCGTTGTGCTTGCGGGGGTTGAGCTTTAGCTCTTTGGTCCCACCTCTCAACCGTCGTTCGACAGGTGTACAGGTTCCTGAGCCTGTTGGGCTCTATCATCCCTACACTATAAACTGTGTAGGGAGTCAGCCTCCGCCACATTGCTTCCTAATGCCTGGGTGTATGCTTGTGCATGTGTACGCTGTGTGTGTGTGCATGCATGTGTATACATGTCATATCTTGTTTGTGTATATGTATATGCATAATGTGTATGTGTACTTTTATTTATATATTTTTTTTTTTTTTTCTCTGTTGGCGGGGTGCTGGGGGAGCAGCTTGCTCTATTGCCTCTCGCATGGTCCTGCTGTTGGGCGCTTTGCGTCGTCTTCCGGCCTCTGGTGGCATCGGTGACGGCTTCTCCCCCTTTTGGGGGGTTCAGAGCTGGCGGGGGGGCTTCTTCCCCTGCGTTTCGTCGTGTCATCTTCGTGGGTACGTTGGACGTGGTCGGTCCGTCCCTTCCTTCTGGGGTCCGGCTTCTGTTGGGGCCGGGTGCCTGGATGGTGGCCCTGGACCTCCAGGTCACCTCTTGGCGCGTTCCTCCCAGGTTTTTCTGGGTCTGGCACGGTTGGTGGTGGGGCTTCCGGCTGGCTGCTTTTGTTGCCTGCCCTATTTTGTGCTGAGCACTTTGAAATTTTTGCATCTTTCCCGGATCTTGGTTCCCTGTCTGTCTGAGATTCGGTGTATGGCCTACCTCGACGTCTGGCTGGTGTGGGCTCCCAGTCAGTCCGCATGTCTGCTCGCCAGGGGTGTGGTTCCTTCCAGATCGCCGGGTTTGGTGTCCTGGTGATCGGGAGGTTTTTCCATATGTTTCCATCCCGGGTTCGGGCCTGGTCCTTGTTTAGGGCTATTGGGCCACTCATTCTTTCCCTCCAGACGTGTTCCTGCAGCTGTGGTCCCGCCTTCGGCGGTGCATGAGACGGTCTCGGGTTGCTCAGCGGTTGCTTGAGCGGTTGTGCGGGAGTCTGAACTTCGCCGTGCTAGTCTACCCGCCGGGTCGGGTTTGGCTGCGGCGTCTGTTTTGGTTCCTTCGGGGATTTCCTTTCCGCCTCTCTCGCGATCGTTGGGTTCTCCCTCCGGGGGTCTTTTGTCGGTTGCTGCGTCACCGGCTTCCTCTTCGGGGTTTTTCAGGGTTCGGTGCCTTGGCACCTTCCCGAGCCCTCGCTCGTTGTGTTCACGGACGCGTCGTCTCTTGGCTGGGGCTTTGTGACCAGTGCTCACCAGGCAGGCCAGGGACGGTGGGGTTCGTCCTTCCATCGGGCTCACAGCACGGTTCGGGAGTTCGCAGCTGTCTGGTTCGCGCTTCGGAGGATTCGGGTCGCTCGGGGATCGCCCTTTACCTCCGTTTGGACTGTACTCCAGTGGTTCCTTGCCTGAACCGCGGGGGTTCTCTTCAGTCCTTAGCTCTTGGGATTGGTCCCTGCGAGTGGCTCGTCTGCTGGATTCCCGGGGTTTGGCTCTCCGTGTGGTTCACGTCCGGGGAGTGTCCAACGTTCTGGCGGACGGTCTGTCTCGCTCCCCTCTCCACGGGGTGGACGGTCGACGACGACTCGTTCGTTGGATCTGCCAGACGTACGGTCTCCCAGATGTGGACCTCTTCGCGTCGGTGTGGTCTCGGCGTCTCCCGATGTGACGCCTTCCCCGACTGCGCAGCGTTCGCGGTGGATGCCTTTCGGCGGGACTGGTCTAAAGGGGGTTCCCTGTACCTCTTCCCTCCGGTCCAGCTGTTGCTTCGGGTTCTGGTTCGTTTGGAGACATTCCCAGGGAGAGTACTCCTTGTGGCCCATTGGTGGCCGGCCCGGCTTTGGTTTCCGGTGCTGTTGACTCGGTGCCCGAACCCGGGACGTTTACCGCGGCTCCGCCTCTTTCAGCAGGTCGGTCCGCTCTGGTACGGGGCTGGTTCGACCTTCTCCTCTGCTCTTCGCGTCTGGGGTTTTGACGCGGGTGTATCACCAATTCTATGGTGATCAGGTGGCTTCGTTGATGGTGTCCCACCTGAGAGCTTCGTTTCGGCGACAGTATGGATTTCCTGGCGTTCTTTTCGCCATTTTCTGGCTCTTTGTAGGTTGTCTTTCTTTCGGATCAGGTTTTGTCCTTTCTTTCTTGGCTTGTTCAGGACGGTCGATTGATGCCTGATACTGTCGCCTCGTCTCGTGCGGCGCTGGCGGAGCTGCTCGAGCTAGCTTTCGGGGTCGACGTTACATCCGCCCCGTTTAGTAAGCTTTCCTGTGCTATGTTTCACCTCCGGCCTGCTCATGCGCCTCCTGAGCCGTCCTGGTCCTTGGACCGGGTGCTCTTCTATCTTTCCTCTCCTCGGTTTGTGGTGGCCCCTTCGGTTCCTGATTATTTTTCCCAGGCTTTGTTTTTGTTGGCGTTGGCCTCTGGGGGCCGGGTAGGGGAGCTTCATGCCCTCCTCCGGCGCAGGGGTTTCTGCTCTTTTGGTCCTGGGGGTAGGTTTGTCCGTTTGCAGCCTTCGCCTTCTTTTCTGGCGAAGAACGAGACGGCTGCTTTCCGGAGGGGTCCGTGGGTCATTGATGCTTGGTTGGTTCGGCCGGGGGTGCATCATGTGTTGTGTCCAGTTGCGGCACTTCGCCGTTGCTTGCGCGCTTCGGCCGGTATGGCTGGGGATGCGCTTTGGGTTGATCCAGTTTCCCTCGTTCCCTGTTCCAGGGTTCGGGTCTCCCAGGTTGTCTGCAGGGTTATTAAATCTAGCCAGCCTGCGGTCTATCCTCGTGCCCATGCCGTTAGGAAGTTTGCGGCTTTGGCTGCTGTGTTGGTAATATGTCTTGGGCACATATTCGGGCGCGTGGTTTTTGGAATCGAACAGGGTCCTGGCCGCCCGTTATTTGGTGAACGTCCGTGCTCCTCGGCGTTCTTGTGTTGCTTTGGGTCGCAGGTTGCAGCCAGTTGTCTCGACTTCGCGTTGAGGATTTGTGGCCGCCGCCTCCCGGGTACGTCCCCTTTTTCCTTCTCTTTGGGTAATTAGCTCCAGGGAGCCGTAGGGGCTCCCCACAGAAAACCAGCGTTGAATGTAATGAAACGCCATTTTCTGGGTGAGCCCCGGAGGCTCCCTGGCTACCCTCCCTCCCGTCCGGTCGGCGGATTTTTCGCGTTGGTTGAAGCCTAGTTTCCGAACTGACGGCAGCCGGCGCGGTGAGGTCCGGGGCCCCCCCTCCCCCTCCCGGGGAGGGGAGGGCTGCGCGGACAACCGGCGCGGCAGTAAAGTGATTGTTTGATTGTTTTCCTTGTGATTGTAGGGAGTTTTTCTACCTCTCTGTTCGGTTTGTTGTAGTTTTCTACCATGTGGGGTTTGTTTTGTTACGCCTACCTTTCTGGGTGCCTAACCCCGGTCGATGGCAGATAAGGAAAACCCCAACCATATGGGGTTTTCCAGGGCCATTGCTCCCTGAAACCTCTCTGAAGGGGCCAGGTTCTGGCGCTGGTCCCTGGTAGGTCTGAACTCCATAGCTAGTGTCCCGGTCTAACATAACATACATTAGCCCGATAAGCTCCAGGGAGCCTCCGGGGCTCACCCAGAAAATGGCGTTTCATTACATTCAACGCTGGTTTTTTTCTTTTAACCGTATGCAAACACCTTGCCCGGGCTTCCGTTAGTGCAAAACTACGGGCCCTGAAACCCCTCCCACCCCTGTCGGGGTCGGGGACCCATGGAGACGTCTCCCGAGTTCAAACTGGCTTGTGCTGGTTGAAGGTTGCAGTGTGCCTTGTCTCAGGGTGACAGCACCTGTTTTGCCTCCGTCATGTTACCTGTTGGGTCAAGACACTTTGGCCCGGAGTCTTGCGAGTCATGTTCTCTGTTTGTCTCCAGGTTTTACTCTGAGGATGTTCCTAAGGGTACAGGCAGCATCAGCGTTGCATGTTAGGTTTAGGTTATTGCAACGCGATGGTTGGTTCCCACCGGGATGCCCCGAGGCTGCCCCGTTTGGCTTTAGGGACCCTGACTGGGGGCGTTGATCGCTATGGCTTTGGCTCCAGCTGCGCTCCTGGTCCTTCCCCTGTGGTTTCCTGCACCCCCCCCCCCCTGTGTCCGACTCCAAAACGTCTGAGGGTTTCAGCCTCGGCACAGGATTTAGTTGGTAATGAGACTCGGGCTGCTTGGGGGCTGCCCCATCCGGGTCAGGACGGAGGTATTTGAGCTGGTTCCTCCTGCCGAGGCTTCTGGGTTCCTCCAGCAGACCCCTTCTTGTCTGCCTTTCCCTTGTACTCTGCCTTTTCTTCAGGGGTAGAGGGTTTGGAGGACGGCTATGCCCTGGGTCCCGACGTGGGGGATCCTGGGGCTGGGAGGAGTCGACCTGGGGGCCTTGGGCCCCCTGTGACCCCGCTTGGGTGCTTTGCCTTCCTCGCGGGGCTTATTGTTGCAGGGGAGGGGTTTTCTTACCCCCCTTCCCTGTATGAGTATGATTTGGGTTCGGCTCCTCCCCGGGTTCGGTTCCGGGCGCCTTTGGGTACCTCTGATCCGTCTTTCCAGGGGTTTTCTACTTCCCGTATCTCCGCGAAGGTGGCTCGGGAAGCTCTTGCTGCATACCTCTTGCGAGACCCGGGTTATGCCTCTCCAATGGATCCGTCCTCGTTTGAGTTCGGTTCTTCTTCCTGTTTTTGGGTGCGTTTGGAGGTTCCGGAGTCTTCCTGGCTGGCAGACTGCCCTTTCTTTTCGTTGGGGGCGTGGCATGGGTTCTGTCAGACCCGCACGCTTGATTGTCGGAAAACTGCTACTTTTATGCAGGTTTACCTGGAGGGCGAGTTTGAGCACCTTAATGCGTGCTTATTCACTCCCGTGCTTTCTCGGGATGTTGGCCTTTTCCAGCTTCATGTGCAGGTTCCTCTGCTTTCGACTTAGTTGGTTGCGGAGGAGTTGCGCTCCTGTGGCCATTTGGCGTCGCTCTTGCATTTCTTTTCCCTTCTCGAGCTGTCTTCTGCTTGGCTTGAGGAGGATGTGGGAGCGTTGAGTGAAGGGCCTTCGTCCGGGGTGCTGACTTCGGCAGCTAGGGGCGTCGACTGCACTGTTGAAGCTCTTTGCGCTCATCCTGAAGGAAGCAGTGTCTCTGTTTTTTGCTTCTCGCCTCGCGTGCTATCAGGTTGTGCTCGCTCTGTCTTTGGAATCCGCTTTGGCCCCTGACTCTTAGGGTTTCGTCATTCCTATGGCAGACTTGTTGATTCTCCAAAGCGGTCGTTCTCGGCAGTTTCGGAGGGGTCGTGCCAGGGTTCAGGGTTCTGCTAGTCGAGGTGGGCCATTGGTGCCAATTTCTGAGCCGTTGTTCCCTTCGGGGCCGGCGTCGTCTGGTCGGTGCGGTGATCGCCCTGTTCGGCGTTTGGGTTCTCGTAAGGGGCATCGGCCCTTTCGTGGTTCGCCCCGTTGACAGGGCAATTGGGGGGAGGCTCGTTCTGTTTGCTCACGCTTGGTCCCGCGATTTGTGGGCCTTTTCGGTCGTGTCATCCGGCCTGCGGTGGTGTTGGGCAACTCGTCCTCCCTTGGGGGGTTCGGGGCTAACAGGGCAGGTTTCCCTTCCTGCACTTCGTCAAGTCATCTTGGAGTGGATGCACTTGGGCGTGGTTGAAACGACTACGTCCCTCAGGTGGGTTTCCCGTCTGTTTCCAGTACCGAAAAGGGACTGTGCGGATCTGAGGCTCATTTTGGACTTGTCCCGTCTGAACCCCCTGGATTCCTTTGCCCCTCCTTTCGGATGACTACTCCGTCTCAGGTCCGGCTTCTGTTGCAGCCGGGTGCCTGGATGGTGTCCCTGGACCTCAAGGACTCCTATTGGCACGTTCCTATTCATCCAGGGTTCAGGGACTGGTTAGGTTTCGTGGTGGGGCATCACGCTTACCGTTTTCGATGCCTACCTTTTGGCTTGAATCTGGCACCTCACGTTTTCACGCGTCTGACCCGGGTTGTAGTGACCCGTCTGCGTCTTCTAGGGATCCGGGTTTTGGCCTACCTCGACGACTGGCTGGTGTGGGCTCCCAATCGGTCGGCTTGTCTGCTCGCCAGGGACATGGTTCTTTCCCAGCTCGCCAGGTTCGGATTCCTGGTGAACTGGAGGAAGTCCCATCTGGTTCCGTCCCAGGTTTGTACCTGGCTGGGTCTTGTTTGGGATTCTCGGATCCCTTCCTTGTCTCTCCCTCCAGAGGCGTTGTTGCGGCTGCAGGACAGCCGTCGGCTGTTTTTGAGGGGGTCCCGGGCCCACTCGGCGGTTGCTCGAGTGGTTGTGCGGGAGTCTGAACTTCGCCGTGCTCGTCTACCCGTCTGGTCGGATTTGGCTTCGGCGTCTGTTTTGGTTCCTTCGGGGACTTCCCTTCTGCCTCGCTCGCGATCGTTGGGTTCGTCCTCCATGGGGCTTGTGTCGGTTGCTGCGTCACTGGCTTCCTCTTCCGGGTTTTTGGGGTTCAGTGCCTTGGCGCCTTCCTGAGCCATCGCTCGATGTGTTAACGGATGCGTCGTCTCTTGGCTGGGGCTTTGTGACCAGTGCTCACCAGGCAGGCCAGGGACGGTGGGGTCCGTCCTTCCGTCGGGCTCACAGCACGGTTCGGGAGTTCGCAGCAATCTGGCTCATGCTTTGGAGGGTTTGGGTCGCTCGGGGATCAATCATTCACCTCTATTCGGACTGTTCTCCAGTGGTTCATTGCCTGAACTGCGGGGGTTCTCTTCGGTCTTTGGCTCTTTGGGGTTGGTCTCTTTGATTGGTTCGTCTGCTGGATTCTCGGGGTTTGGTTCTCCGTGCGGTTCATGTCCGAGGAGTGTCCAACATTCTGTTGGACGATCTGTCATGCTTCCATCCCCTGTCCACGGAGTGGACGGTAGACTATGACTCGTTTCGTTGGATCTGCCAGATGTACGGTCTCCCAATTGTGGACCTCTTTGCATTGGCGTGGTCTCGGCGTCTCCCAATCTATGTGACGCCCTTCCCCGACTGCGAGGCATTCGCAGTGGATGCCTTTCGGCAGGACTGGTCTAGGTGGGGTTACCTGTACCTCTTTCCCTCGGTCCAGCTGTTGCTTAGGGTTCTGGTTCGGTTGGAAACATTCCCAGGGAGAGTAGTCCTTGTGGCCCCTTGGTGGCCGGCCCAGCCTTGGTTTCCGATACTCTTGTCTCGGTGCCCGAACCTGGAATGTTTCCCGCGGCTCCGCCTCTTTCAGGAGGTCGGCCCGGTCCGGTACAGGGCTGGTTCGAACTTCTCCTCTACTCTTCGCATCTGGTCTTTTTGACGCGGGTGTATCACCATTTCTATGGTGATAAAGTGGCTTCGTTGATGGTGTCCAACCTGAGAGCTTCGTCTCGGCGACAATATGAAGTTTCCTGGCGTTCTTCTTGCCATTTTCTGGCTCTTCGTAGGTTGTCTCTTCTTTCAGATCGGGCTGTCTTGTCCTTTCTTTCTTGGCGTTTTCAGGACCGTCATTTGATGCCTAATACTGTCGCCTGCATATCGTGCGGTGCTGGCGGAGCCGCTCAAGCTAGGGTTCGGGGTGGATGTCACATACGCCCCGTTTCGTAAGCTTTCCCGTGCTATGTTCATCTCCGGCCTGCTCATCCTCTCCTCGGTTTGTGGTGGCCCCTTCGGTTCCAGATTGGTTTTCCAAGGCTTTGTTTTTATTGACTTTGGCCTCTGGGGGCCGGCTAGGGGAGATTCATGCTCTTCTCCGGTGCAGGGGTTTCTGCTCTTTTGGTCCTAGGGGTTGGTTTGTCCGTTTGCAGCCTTCTCCATCTTTTCTGGCGAAGAACGAGACGGCTGCTTTCCGGAGGGGTCTGTGGGTCATTGATGCTTGGTTGGTTCGACCGGGGGTGCATCATGTGTTGTATCTGGTTGCAGCACTTCGCTGTTACCTACGCGCTTCAGCTGGGGTGACTGGGAATGCGCTTTGGGTTGATCCGGTTTCCCTCGTTCCCTGTTCAAGGGCTCGAGTCTCCCAGGTTGTCCGCAGGGTTATTAAGTCTAGCCAACCTGTGGTCTATCCTCACGCCTATGACGTTCGGAAGTTTGCAGCTTTGGCTGCCATGTTTGGTAATATGTCTTGGGCTCATATTCGCGCACGTGGATTTTGGAAGTAGAACAGAGCCCTGGCCGCCCGTTATTTGGTGAACGTCCCTGCTCCTCTGCGGTCTTGTGTTGCTTTGGATCGCAGGTTGCAGCCAGTTGTCTCGACTTCACGTTGAGGAGTTTGTGGCCGCCGCCTCCGGGTAAGTCCCTAATTCCATTTCTTTGGGTATGTAGCTCCAGGGAGCCGTAGGGGCTCCCACAGAAAACCAGCATTGAATGTAATGAAACGCCATTTTCTGGGTGAGCCCCGGAGGCTCCCTGGCTACCCTCCCTCCCATCCGGATGGCGGGGTTTTTCATGTTGGTTGAAGCCTAGTTTTCGAACTGTAGACAGCCGGCGCGGTGAGGTCCAGGGCCACCCCTGCCCCTCCCAGGGGGGGTGGCGGACGACCGGCGCGGCAGTAAATTGATTGTTTGATTGTTCTTTGGGATTGTAGGGAGTTTTCTACCTCTCTGTTCGGTTTTTGTTGTAGTTTCTGGGGGGAGCCCCATCGGCTCTTCGGAGGTGAATGGATATGTATAACTTTCTGGCATCAGTCAAAGTGCTAGGAGTTCTTGCCTACCAGGGACCACGAGCCAGAACCTGGCCCCCTCAGAGAGGCATGAGGAGCAATGGCCTATAGAAACCCTTTTGTGATTGGGAGCATTCTATGTCTGCCATCGACCGGGACAGGCACCCAGAAAGGTAGGCGCCCCAAAACATACCCCTATTCTGGTGAAATTATTGCTACCGAAAGCTGAACGAGTGGACAAAACTCCCCAAACAAAAATTATCAAAACTAGCATGACGTCATCACGTCGCCGCGCCACCGTCTGCACAACCCCTTCCCCTCCCTGAGAGGGGAAGGGGGAGCCCCAGAACCTCCATGCCGGTGATCCAACTGTCAGTTCTTGGCTGATGGTATTACTGGCTGGTAGAGTGCCTCTGGCTCCGGTTTTTGTTTCAGTTCTGTGCCTTATGGTGTGGGACTGTCTCTACCGGTGGGGTGTGAGCCAGGAGTAAGATTCCACGGTACTCGGGCTGCATGTGCCTAGGGCTATCTTCCCTAGGTGCCCTGTAAGTACTGCCCTGGGGCTTGGGGACACCTTCACAAGTCACCTTGGGTTCTGCCTCCGCTGTGTCCTTTACTGCTCGGTACTGGGCCGCCTTGGAGTCGGCTGGGGTTTTGTTGCCCTGGTTTGTCTCTGGGTAGGTGGGTATTTTTCGTCACTGGTAGGGGCGCGGGGTACTGCACAGCTCGTTTTCAACATTAACAGCGGCGGCTCTGTTCCACTTGGGTACGTTGTCCTCTTGCAGGTTTTCGGGTTTTTCTTGTTTTTGTTTTTGCCTGCTGGGGTGGGGGTCTGCCTTTACTGTGGTCTCCCTTTCCTGTTCTAGGTGAATTTCTTTGAATTCTTCTGTGGGCGGTACTCCCCGCTTGGCCCCCGTGAGTGGACATGTCCCGGGGGTTCAGCTTTAGCAGTTTGTTGGTAGATATGGGCACCAGTTCGCGTACTCTGCCTGGGCTTCCCTTAGCGTGTACCAAAGGCTAAGGGCCCTGGGAAACCCCACAGGGGTTCCTTGGTCCTCTAGATGTGTCCCCGGAGTCCCCCTCGCATCTGCGATTTGACGGTTGATCTGTCCCCTTGTCTCAGGGGGGGACACTCGCCTGTTGTGCCTCCACCATGCTGCCTATTGGGTCCTTGTCCTTGTGACCGGAGTCGTCCGATGATTGTTGTCGGTACGCGCTCTCCTTCACCCAGGCCACTGGTCTTGATAATCGGGTCCAGGCGGCTGCGGCGTTGCTTGCTGGGTGTGTGTTGCTTCAACGCTCTTGGTTTGCGGCCCTGGATGCCCGAGGCTGCCCCGTTTTGGTGGTTGGGGTCTGGACTTGGGGGTGGAGGTCGCTTCGGCTCTGGCTCCTTCCGCTTCTTGTTCCTCCCCTTCTGTTCTACAAACTTCCTCCCTTGCTTCTGCTCCGAACCATAGGCGGGTTTCGGGGGGGGGCGGGGTCTGGTTGGGTTGAGACCGGGCGGTCTCGGGGTTTTTCCTCTGGGGTGGCGGCGGAGGCATTCGAGTTGGTTCTTCCAGCTGTGCCGTATGGGTCTGACCAGTGGGCTCCCTTCATTAGTGTTTGCACGCAGCCCTGGCTTTTCCTTTGTTAAGCTGGGGCTTTGGGGGTGCGGCTCGGCCCTGGGTCATGCCGTAGAGGTTCCCGGGGTTAGGCAGGGGTTGCCTGGGGGCCTCGGCCCGTTTGCCCCTCTTGGGTCTTGTACCTTTGGTGTGGGGCTGGCAGTTCCTCAGTGGGGGTGTTCCTTCCCTCTGTGTTCCTGTTGTTTTCGGGTATACCCCTCCCTGGGTTCGGTTCCGTGTTCCTTCGGGTTCGTCGGTCCCCTCGTTCCTGGGGGTGTGTTCACCCCCTTTTTCCTTACCCTTTTTCGCTCTTATGTCGCGATGCTGTTCACAAAAACCAAACCGAAAAAAAGTGTTCAGGTAAGGTA
>WNGS01001641.1:10763-28354 GCA_020271785.1 Procambarus virginalis
TCAACGCTCCCACATCCTCCTCAAGCAAAGCAGAAGACAGCTCGAGAAGGAAAAGAAATGCAAGACCAGCCAAATGCCCACAGACGCAACTCCTCGCAACCAACTAAGTCGAAAGCAGAGGAACCTGCACATGAAGCTGGAAAAGGCCAACATCCCGAGAAAGCACGGGAGTGATAAGCACGCATTAAGGTCTTAAACTCGCCCCCAGGTAAACCTGCATAAAATAAAGTTTTCCGACAATCAGCGTGCGGGTCTGACAGAGCCCATGCCACGCCCCCAACGAAAAGAAGGGCATCTGCAGCCAGGAAACTCCGGAACTCCAAACGCACCCAAAAACAGAAGAAGAACCGAACTCAACGAGGACGGATCCATTGGAGAGCCATAACCCGGTCTCGCAAGAGGTATGCAGCAAGAGCTTCCCGAGCCCTTCGCGGAGATACGGGAAGTAGAAACCCCTTGGAAAGCCGGATCAGAGTACCCAAAGGCGCCCGGAACCGAACCCGGGGAGGAGCCGAACCCAAATCATACTCATACAGGAAGGGGGGGTAAGAAAACCCTCCCCCTGCAACAATAACCCCGCGAGAAGCAAAGGCACCCAAGGCGGGTCACAGGGGGCCCAACCCCCAGGTCGACTCCCCCAGCCCAGATCCCCCACGTGCGGACCCAGGGCATAGCCGTCCTCCAAACCCTCTACCCCTGAAGAAAAGGCAGAGTACAAGGAAAGGCAGACAAAGAGGGGTCTGCTGGCGGGACCCAGAAGCCGCGCAGGAGGAACCAGCTCAAATGCCTCGTCCCGACCGGATGGGGCAGCCCAAGCAGCCCGAGTTTCATTACCAACTAAACCCTGGCCGAGCTGAAACCCTCAGACGTTTTGAGAGTCGGACACAGGGGGGGGGGAGGTGCAGAGAAACCACAGGGAAGACCAGGAGCGCAGCTGGAGCCAAAGCCATAGCGAACACGCCCCCAGGTCAGGGTCCCTAAGCCAACGGGGCAGCCTTGTGGGCATCCCGGTGGGAAACCAACCAGCGTTTGCAATAACCTAAACCTAACATGCAAGCGATGCTGCCTGTACCCTAATAGGAACATCCTCAGAGTAAAATTGGAGCACAACAGAAACATGACTCGCAAGACTCCGGGCCAAAGGTTGTCTTTGACCCAACAGGTAGCATGACAGGAGGCAAAACATGACGTCACCCTGAGACAAGGGCACACTGCAACCTTCAACCCGCACAAGCAGGCTGGAACCGGAGACGCATCCATGGGTCCCCGAGCCCCGACAGGGGGTTCCAGGGCCCGTAGTTAGCACCTACGGAAGCCCGGGCAAGGTGTTGCTAACGGTTAAGAACCCAAAAATAAGGTTAGATGTAACACTGAAATCCCGAGAGATGTGTACAGCATGGGGGCTTAGCAAAGGGCCACAAAAAATACTATCGGGGACTATAGACCCCGAGGCAGAACCTCCACCAGGCAACAAAACAAAAGAAAAACCGCAAAAAGTGACACCGTCTCCAGAGACGCTTAGGTGGCAGGCCGCGCAACACCTTGATGCCCTACACAGCACAACACCACTACCCACTGCCCACAGGCCAAACAATGGCCCCAATCCCAGCTGGCCTCAAGGGCGGGCAAATGCCGGCAGCAATAAGGCCCTACGTGGAGAGTTCCCGAACGCGGCCACGGGAATGATACCTGACCGCAGGTGCAGTACTCACAGGAGGCCTAGGAGGATCAGACCCCTATAGCGCAGCGCCCCGGCACTGTGATGAGTACTCCTGGCCACCTAACACACAACACAGACGCAGAGAATGCCACACAGAGGCAAAAACTCGCCCGAAATTTGAGTGCCAGGAAGCGGTCTATCCCGGTTGACGACTAGCTTGCTGACTGAAGGCAAGCCAGACGCGGATGGAGGTCCGGGCCACCCCCTCCTTAGGTGGCTGCGCGGACTGACCGCGTGGCAGTAATTGATTTTTGCTTGTGTTTTGGGATTGTACAGTGAGTTTGTCCTAACTCTCTTTGGATTTTGTTGAATTGTTTACCATGTGGGTGTCGTTTGTTTTTGTTATGCCTACCTTTCTGTGGTATGCCTGAGGGGGGGGGGCCGCCGGTCGATGGCAATAAGGTAACACCCCAACCATAGGGTGCTTTCCAGGGCCACTTGCTCCGGCCCCCCCCCCCCGACTACGCTCTTGAAGTGGCCAGGTATTCTGGTGCGTCCCTGGTATGTCTGAATTCCTTAGCTAACATATCCCGTCCAACATAACGATACATTAGCCCGATAGCTCCCAGGGGCCGTAGGGGCTCCCCCAAGAAAAAAGTGAGAATTTACAAAGGGGACAAGAAAGAGCGAGCATGCACTACAAACAATCATCAAATGTACAAGCATTCACCCAATTAAAATGAAGATATGCGTAGTGGGGGGTTTACCAAAGTGAGTCAGCTGAACACATTCACTCAAGAGATAAGTGAGGGCTAGCTATTTACCTGAGAGTAATGAAAGGCGGGTGCATGTTCTTTGTTCCCGCTCTACGCTGTGTGCCACGTCTCCCATCTAGTAGACTACTCACGTGGGGAGCCAGGTCTTGCCAAAGTCCTTTCCTGTATGATATTGAATTAAGTCTTAATACTGATATTACTAATAAAAATAATAAGAAAAATAAGATAATAATATAAGTAATAATAAATAATAATATAAGAATAATATAATAATAATAATATTTATTTATTATTATTACAGGAAGTATCCACTAGCGTGATGCATCAATGAGTAAATTCGTATAAGCCGTGATGAGGTTCGAACCCAAGTCGCCGCAGTGCAGACCTTCATTCCAAAACGGCTCCAGCGGATTTGCTCAAAATACCAGCGTTGAATGTAATGAACGCCATTTTCTGGGTAGTCCCCGGAGGCTCCCTGTAGCTATCAGGCTAATATGTTATATTACACCACGGACATATACTAAAGAGTTCAACCTACCAGGGACCAGCACCGAAACCTGGCCCGTTCGGAGGTTTCAGGGAGCATGGGCCCTGGAAACCCCCTGTGGGTTCTAGGTTTCCTATCTGCCATCGACCGGGGTTAGGCACCCAGAAAGATAGGCATAACAACACAGAACCCCACAGAGGGTTAAAAAACTAAACAAAAACCGAACATAGGTAGAAACTCCCTACAATCCACAAGCAAACAAGCAATCTTCACACTTTACTGCCGCACCGATGGTCCGCGCAGCCCTACTCTGCCACAAGAAGAAGAAAGGGAAGCGCGTCTGAGGACCTCACCGCGCCGCTGCCCTACATCATTTGGTGCGTAAGCATAAAGATTTTCACCCACCAGCTAAAACCCCGCCAACCGGGTGAGAAGGAGAAGTTTTGCCAGGGAGCCTTCCGGGGCTCATCCAGAAATGGTGTTTCTTACGTTCATGCTGGTTTTCTGGTTGGTAGCCCCTAGGGCTGCCCTGGGCTTTCATACGCAAAGGAAGTAAAGAAAGGGCTGACCCAGGAGGCTGCCACCACAAACTCTGCAACGCAAAGCTGAGAACAACAGGTTGCAACCGGCGACCCAAGGCAACAAGAAGCACAGGAGAACCTCGGCGTTCATAAGAATGGGCGGGCAGGCCTGTTCTACCCTCAAATCCTTTGCACCCAAAATGAGCCTATTACGTCACCTAACCAGCAGCGAAAGCTGCAAACATCCGAACAACACGGGCGCAAGGACAGACCGGTAGCTGGAAGACTGAAAAACTTCGACGACCGAGAGACCCAATCCCTGAAAACACGGAACGAGGGGAACCGGAACAACCACAGCTCATCCCCAGACACGGTATGCAGATAACAGCAAAAAAGCACAACACCGGACAACACAGGAGTCACCCACAGCTGGAACCACAATCAAGCATCATAACCCACGGGACCCTTCCAGAAAGCAGTCGTCTTGACCGTTGCCAGAAGGGTCTGTCTCTCTGTGGAGAGAAGGCGCGTGCAAAGAGTATCTAAACCTACCACACACAGTACACAAAGGACACAAAACCTTGAATCGGAAGGGCTACCTGGCCCAAAACTGTAGAGTAAGGTGCACCTGCAACGCATGACACAATGTCCGTTATGTTTGACACACACATTAAGAAAGGCGTACGGGTAACAGGGCAGATTAGCTCCTCCCCCCCCGACATGCAACGTCCGTCTGCTGCGTCTTAGAGGCGAAATTGTCTGCGATCAGACTATGAGTGTCTCTCAGTCTTAAACCACCATGCTTGAAGACTTTCACTTAGTGGCCTCACCTAGGACACCGAATATCTGCAGCCCCAGAACACTTCCTCCAACCTTGAACCTTCCCCGACCGCTTGCGAACAAATGACGAAGACAACCGAATGAAGACAGCAAGATAAAGTTGGGCATAAGAAAGCGACTCAATGAACATCAGCGTGTGCCCGAATGTGCACGAATCCTCCACAGGTGGAGAACACTTCCGAGAAACAAAGCCCACCTGGATCACCACAAGAGAATTGGTTGATGCCCTGCGTTCAATCAACCACAGAATCAACCGATGTCCCTACCCCTTCCAAAATGAGCAGTAGCGTGTCTCGGCAAAAATCTCTGCTTCTCGATAGAGTCGCGCAGAACCTGATGAGATCCGGCTCTTATGCGGGCGACTCGACGTGCTATACAATGTCAGTCGCTGTGTCGGTTCTTCGGGATCGCAATATACGCTGGGCCGGCCACAAGGGACCAATAGTTGAGCTCCGCGACCTGTAACTACGGCGTGGATACCGCTTCTCACTACTTGGAGGTCCCGCATAAGGGATCTGAACGGCCGCGATGCTGGACACTTCCTAATTACTGAGTCATGTAACCCCTCTTATCAACACCTGCGGATTTGCACCAGCGTGCGACGACACATACTAGCACCTGTCACATTGGTGCCCGAGAGCTTTGTCCCCCATTATTCGACGCCCTAGTCCCTAAATCGGCAACTAGATGGCCCTACTCATTTTTCCTACCTCTGTGAAAGACATCGTAGGTCCCTCGTCATTGCCAGTGGCGGCCTCCACGATTAAGTCGAATGAGTACTGGCGACGCGTTACAAGGCGTTCTCTAGACTCTAAGAGTGAGCTAATGACAAGAAACAGTCAGTATCCGCAATGTGTGACTGCCAATGATCTGCCGCAACAAAGGAGGATTGGACCCATAGTACTCAGGACTGTCTGGTCCATGAATCGACCCTGTTTGTATGACTATACACCCCGTTGTGGACACTGAATCCTCATTTATCTCTTTTAGCCCATCTCGTATCCGGCACGATGAATTACCAGGCAATAGTTCGGAGCACACGCAGAAGGGACCAACCCCAATAGAAGCAAACACCTAAGAAAAGAAACCCTGTGGTTCCAGCAAAGAACCGTCAGCAGGTAGAGCACCGAGTGCTGAACCCCCCCGACACTCAAAGTCGATAACCTGAAGTGACAAACCAGGCAGGCCACGAACGTCCCGAGCCTGCGGTGATAGCCTGACGGACGCACAGACCCCCCATCCGCCCGCCCGATCTGGCGAGGCACCAACTGGAGCCCACACCAGCCTCGTCGAGGCGGCCAGAGACCGAATCCCACTGCAGATCAGAAGGCACCAAGATCCTGTAAAGATGCGTAAATACACCAAGTGTCCAATTACAAACTAGGGAAGCAACAAAAGTGGCAAGCCTGAAGCCCCACCCAACAACTGTGCCAGTCCCAGAAAACTGGAGGAAGGAACATGGCCAAGAATTGACCTGGACCTCCAGGGTCACCATCCAGGCACCCGTGCCCCAAACAGAAGCCAAAACACGGAGAACGCTAGCAGTCCTCCGATGAAGGCATAGAATCTAGGCGCAGTACTGAAGAGTCCAAAACAATGCAGATTCGCCAGATGCCCTGTCTGCATAAGCAGACGGAAACACCAAAAATGGGGTCGGATTGGACCACGTCCAATGCTCCACTAAATGGCATGACTGAAGCGCAGGGGAAGAAGCCCACCCTGCCAGCCCTGAACCCCAAAGAGGGAGAAGCTGTCTGCTGCCGGCGGCGCCGCCCGACCAGAGGCCGAAGCAACCAAACGCCCGACTAACTGCGGAGCCATGCGACAGCCAACATAGAAGCTGCTCCTCCAGCGCCTACGTCTAACAGCAATGGAAACTGACCACCTTCCAAAGACAAAGTGTGTGTTATGTATGTATGTATATTATAGAATATTATGTATATAATATATATGTATATATATATTATATATATAAATCATATATAATACATACATATCAGTACATACATACATACATACATACATACATATCTACTACACAACAGGCACACACACGAAACACTACACACACACACACACACACACACAGGCACACACACTAATCACGACACACGGAAAAACGGTGAACCTGACACCCTAGTGGTCACACTTGCATCACAGGAGCTCCGCACTATTGTCAACAATCCTAAGTATTGTAGACGGTTAGATAGTGATGGTGTCCCAGAGATCATAAAGGTATAGTGCTTTTGAAAAATAGATGAGATAACAGGAATGGGCCAAGGGAAGTGAAAACATTGGGGTGTGAGAAAAATTGCCCCTATATTGTTTACAGTGCAGAGAACAACATTCAAGATGGCCACTGACAAGAGAAATACAAAAACATAGCTTGATTTTGTGGGATTCAATGAAGAAAGCATTGTTATTAGCAGTCTAAACAACAAGTTGGTAAAATTAGATACTATAGTGAACTCTCATGTAGAAATAATTAGTAAATTGAAAGAAAGTAATGTCTTTGAATACAACAGTTTTAGGTCTTGAGGGGTTCATGTTAGTGAAGTGACTTTCGCAGCAAAGAGTCAATTGGGAAGACAATTGCAAAGCATGGAAGAAGAAAAGATATACATACTACGACAGATATGTTCTATGCCAAAGTTTAGCAAATGGCTAACATAAATGAGTTATAAATGGCTAGCGAAGGAAATTCAATAGAGAACAGCTTTTGTCAGCCAGATGCGAGGAGTTACACAGGGAATAGGGAGACATGGCAAAGAAAGATATGCAACTCACCTTATGCACAAGTGGCCAAGTATAAGGTAAAAATGAAGCGCAGTAAAGGGACGCCCAAAAATGTAGCAACCAAGATAAAACAAATATTTGGCTGGAAGTGAGAAAGGAATTGGCATATAATCCGAAGTTGGTGCAAAATTCAGTTGATCAGAGTAAGTCCTTGATAATTTTGGCTGCAAAGAAAAGGGGATAACATCTGCTGGTCAGAAAGAGCTGTAGAGAAAGCAAAGTATATATAAATTGTTGGCCTCGTGGAAGGTCTTACTAACATAGAGAATGTGTGTGACTACAGGGAATAGGCATAATATGTAAAAGGGAAAGATCGACCTTTGAGTATCACCCTAAACCGTGCCAAACAGATGGAAGAGTATGAGAGGGAATGCTAGAATTAGAAAGTGATGAGGATGGGAAGGTATGGTCGTTAAGACGAGAGCTGTCAAGAGAAGACAGAGAGAAGCTTAAACTGAACCTCATGAGAAAGCAAAACGTTTAAATGAGAGCAGAATGAAGAAGAAATCACAATTCTTTTTTTCTACAAAGTGTTAGGGTAGGCAGAGCCAGTAAAGTGGTACATAAGAGCAAACCAACAAAATAATTAGAGAAAGGGGGAGTGAGACGACTAAGTAGAGGGGGAACAAGTGTCCTGAACGATTGCATACCACAAACATAGATGAGAGTAAAGATCGGAAGATACTACTTGGAAGTCATTAGGATGTAATACAGATTGCAGACACCTGATATTGTTGCACTCATGGAGACTAAACTTGAAGATGATATTTAAATGAGGCCATATTCCAAAGGGGCTACTCAATATGGAGACAGGACAGAAAAATTAGGAAGAGCGGTGGCTATGCTGTGCTGGGCAATACAGAAAAGGAAGGACACCAATAGAGAGGTGGAAGGAAGATAATGACCTACAATCACAGGACAGTAGACGGTTGAAGGCACTAATAGCGACTAGATAGGTATGCTGCCAGCAGAAGAATAATAAAGCTAATGGGCCATAAATGGCATAGAGTCCACCACCAGGACAGCACATGGTCAAAGGAGGAGCTAGGTAGGTAAACGAGAAGGGTCTTATAATAATCTAATAATGAGATTATAGCGAGAGCAGATAGCTATCATGCTCATCGCTATAATGCTCTCTCATTATTGTTATAGGACCTTCTCGTTTACTATCTACCTCTCCTTTGACCATGTGAA
Organism: Procambarus virginalis; assembly: GCA_020271785.1. Lineage (NCBI taxonomy): Eukaryota > Metazoa > Arthropoda > Malacostraca > Decapoda > Cambaridae > Procambarus > Procambarus virginalis. The sequence continues at coordinate 19,038 of WNGS01001641.1, forward strand.
GCTCGCTTAGGTAAGAGTGACAGAGAGAGGGACACAGACACTTAAATGAACACCATGCATGTTATGTCAGTCTTCATGGGGCAGAACTCTAGTGCTACTTATGTCACCTCTTGTGGAAGTGACAAAGTGCATGAGGTATGTTCCTGCAGTACGCTCATTTATGTGGGTCTGGTTCACCTAGACATGCAGGCTGACATGCCACCGCACCATATTGCCCTAACTTTGTCTACGTGTCCCTTCGCTCCAATTGAGTAGGCACCGTTTGGGGAATATGGACCTCCTTTAAAATATCAGTGTACGTCGAAGTTTGTCTCCGTGCCGAGTGACACAATGTCTGGTGTCTGCATCGTTATTACATCACTTAACTCCACAGTATCTTCGATCTTACTCTCATCTATTGTGTGGTGTATGCTAAAGCTGTGCGAACTTGTTGCCCCTCTCCTTATTCTTCCCTCCCCCCCTTCCCTCTCTATTGATTTTGTTTGTTCGCCTTTATGTACCACTTTCCTGGTTTCCTACCCCTAACACTTTGTAGAAAAAAGAATTGATTTCTTCTTCATTCCTGCTCTTCATTACAGCGTTTTGCCTCAGTCGGGTTCATTTCGATCTACCTCTGTCTTCTCTTGAAGATCTCCGACTAATGGACCACATTTTCCCACCCTCATCACTTTGTAACTTTCTAGCATTCCTTAGTACTTCTCCATCTGTTTGGCCCCCATTTAGGGTGATCCTCAAAGGTTGATCTTTTCCTTTTACGTACTTTCCAATCTTGTAGTCGCAGACATTCTCTATGTTTGTAAGACCTTCCACGAGGCCAACAATTTTATCTACTATTTTCACTTCTTTTACAGCTCTTTCTGACCTAGATGGTTGATCTCCTTTTCTTTGCAACCAACAATTATCAGGGACTTACTCCGATCAACTGTGTTTTGCACCAACTTTGGGTTATATGCCAATTCCTTTCTCACTCCAGCCTAATGTGTAGTGTTATCTGTGTGACTGTAATTTTATGGGCTTCCTTTACTGCTTCTTTAAATTTTTCCTTATCCTTGGCCACTTGTGCATAAAAGAGTTGCATATCTTTCTTGCACACTGTCTATTGCCCTGTGTAACTTCCAGTCCCATCCTGTGCTGACAAAAGCTGTTGCTCCTCTTGAATTTCCTTGCCTAGCCTAATCATTTATGTTTAAATCTGCCTCTAACGTCTTTGCCAGCTATTTTTACGAGTATTTTCTTCTTCCATGGCTTTGCAATTTGGTTCCAATTGACTCTTTCCTTGCGCAAGTTCATTGTTCACGTAAACCCTCAAGACCTAAACTTTGCTATTCAAATGATCATTACTTTCTTTCAATTCACTAAATATTTCTACATGAGAATTCACTATACTATCTAAATTCACCAACTTGTTATGTAGACTACCAATATCAATGCTTTCTTCACTGAATCCCCCAAAATCGCAAGCTCTGTTTTGTTATTTCCTCTGTCGCAGGGGCCATCTTGCAATGTTGTTCTCTGCACGTGTAAACAATATAGGTGGCAACTTTTTCTCAACCCAATTTTTCACTTCCCTTGGCACACTCCTGTTATCTCATCTATTTTTTTAAAAGCAATATACCTTTATGATCTCTGGGACCCCACTCACTATACCTCAACCTGTACTACAATATTTAGGATTGTTGAAATATGTCTGGAGCTCCTCTGATGCAAGTGTTGACCCTAGGGGTGTCACCTTTTCACCGTGTTTGTGTGTGTGTGTGTGTGTGTGTGTGTGTGTGTGTGTGTGTGTGTGTGTGTGTGTGTATGTATGTATGTATGTATGTATGTATGTATGTATGTATATATGTATATATATATATATATATATATATATATATATATATATATATATATATATATATATATACATATACATATACATACATACATATACACACACTTTGTCTTTTGGAAGGGGCTCAGTTTCCATTGCTGTTGACGTGGCGCTGGAGGAGCAGCTTTCTCTGTTGGCTGTCGCATGGTCCCGCAGTTAGTGGGCGCTTTTGGTTGTCTTCCGGCCTCTGGTGGCGGCGGCGGCAGCAGACAGCTTCTCCCTCTTTGGGGTGTTCAGGGCTGGCAGGGTGGGCTTCTTCCCCTGCGCTTCATCATGCCATCTTAGTGGATGCATTGGACGTGGTCAATCCGCCCCATTCTTCTGGGGTTTCCGTCTGCTCTATGCAGACATGGGCCTGGCGAATCTGCATTTCTTCTGGACTTCTTCAGTCTGCGCCTAGATTCTATGCCTTCATCGGAGGACTGTTGTCTCCGGTTTGGCTTCTGTTGGGGCCGGGTGCCTGGATGGTGACCCTGGAGGTCCAGGTCAATTCTTGGCACGTTCCTCTCCAGTTTTCTGGGACTGGCACAGTTGTTGGTGGGGCTTCAGGCTTGCCACTTTTGTTGCCTTCCCTAGTTTGTAATTGGCACTTGGTGTATTTACGCATCTTTACCGGATCTTGGTGCCCTGTCTGAGTCTGCTTGGGATTCGGTGTCTGGCCTCCCTCGACGACTGGCTGGTGTGGGCTCCCAGTTGGTGCTCGCCAGATCGGGCGGGGATGGTGGGGTCTGTGCGTCCGTCAGGCTCACAGCACGGCTCGGGAGTTCGTGGCTGCCTGGTTTGCACTTCGTAGGGTTCGGGTCACTCGGTGCTCTACCTCTGACGGTTCTTTGCTGGAACCACAGGGTTTCTCTTAGGTGTTTGTTCTTTGGGGTTGGTCCCTTTGAGTGGCTCATTTGCTGGATTCTCGGGGTTTGGCTAACCATGAGGTTCATGTCCAGGGTGTGTCCTAGGTCCTGGCAGACAGCCTGTCTTGGTCCATTCCTCTGTTTGCGGATTGGCCAGTCATCGCTGACTCGTTTTGTTGGCTCTGCCGGATGTATGGACTCCTGGCCATGGACGTCTTCGAGTCGGCGTGGTCTAGGCGTCGCCCATTCTATGTGGTGCCCTTACCTGCCTGCGAGGCGTTCACGGTGGATGCCTTTTGGCAGGACTGGTCAAAATGGGGGTACCTGACCCTCTTCTCGCGGTCCAGCTGTTGCTTCGGGTTCTGGCTCAGTAGGAGCCCATTTCCAAGAGAGTAGTCCTCATGGTCCCTTGGTGGCCGGCCCAGCTTTATTGCCAGACGCTGCTTGATAGGTGTCCGAACCCGGGGCATTTTCCCGCAGCTCTGCCTCTTTTGGCAGGTTGGCTCTTTGCATCTGGTTTTTGACGCGGGTATCACCATCTCTGTGGTGATCAGGTGGCTTTGTTGCTGGTGTCCCACCTGTGAGCTTCGTCTCGGCAACAGTATGATGTTCCTGGTGTTTCTATGCACCTTTTTCTTGCTCTTCATAGGTTGTCTTCTCTTTCGCATCGGGTTGTCTTGTCCTTTCTTGGGTTTTCAGGACTACAGTTATTTGATGTTTCTTACAGTCGTCTAGTTTTGTGCAGCGCTGGAGGAGCCGCTCCGGCTTGCATTCGGGGTGGAAGTCACATCTGCCCTGTTCCGTACGCTTTCTCATGTTTTGTTTCACCTCCGGCCTGCTCATGCGTCGCCTGTGCCGTCCTGGTCCTTGATCAGGGTGCCCTCTTATCATCTCCTCAGTTTGTGGTAGCCCCTTCGATTCAGGTTTCTGGTCTTTGGTACTGGTGGTAGGTTTGTACGTTTGCAGCCTTTCTCCGTCCTTCTGGCAACGGTCAAGACGACTGCTTTCTGGAAGGGTCCTTGGGTTATTGATGCTTGATTGGTTCAGCTGTGGGTGCCTCCTGTGTTGTCCGGTTGCGCTTTTTTGCCGTTACTTGTGTACCGTGTCTGGGGATGCACTTTGGGTTGATCCGGTTCCCCTCGTTCCCTGTTTTAGGGCTTGGGTCTCTCAGGTCGTCCGCAGAGTTTTTAAGTCTTCCAGTCTACGGTCTATCCTTGCGCCCGTGCTGTTCGGATGTTTGCAGCTTTCGCTGCTGTGTTGGTGACGTCTAGGGCTCATTTTGGGTGCAAGGATTTGAGGGTAGCACAGGTTCCTGGCCGCCCATTCTTTATGCGCGAGTCTGCTCCTGTGCGTTCTTGTTGCCTTAGGTCACAGGTTGCAGCCTGTTGTCTCGGCTTTGCGTTGCGGAGTTTGTGGTGGCCGCCTCCTGGGTCAGCCCTTTCTTTTCCTTCTCTTTGGGTATGAAGCTCCAGGGAAGCCATAGGGGCTCCCCACAGAAAACCAGCATTGAACGTAATGAAACACCATTTTCTGGATGAGCCCCGGAGGCTCCCTGGCAACTCTCCTTCTCACCGGTTGGCGGGTTTTTCGCGTTGGTGAAAGCTTAGCTTACGAAATGATGCTAGGCAGCCGGCGCGGTGAGGTCCTGGGCTTCCCTTTCTTCTTCTCTGGGCAGAGAGGGCTGCGCGGACCATCGGTGCGGCAGTAAAGTGTGACGTTTGCTTGTTTCCTTGTGATTGTAGGGAGTTTCTACCTCTATGTTCGGTTTTTGTTTTAGTTTTTAACCCTGTGGGGTTTGTTTTGTTATGCCTATCTTTCTGGGTGCCTAACCCCGGTCGATGGCAGATAAGGAAAACCCTAACCACAAGGGGGTTTTCCAGGGCCATTGCTCCCTGAAACCTCTGAAGGGGCCAGGTTCTGGCGCTGGTCCCTGGTAGGTCTGAACTCTTTAGCTAATGTCCCGGTCTAATATAACATACATTAGCCTGATAAGCTCCAGGGAGCCTCCGGGGCTCACCCAGAAAATGGCGTTTCATTACATTCAACGCTGGTATTTTGAGCAAATCCGCTGGAGCCGTGATGAAGGTTTGAACTACTGCGCTGGGTGTTCGAACCCTCATCACGGCTTATACGAATTTACTCATTGATGCCTCACGCTAGTGTGATTACTCTGTAATAATAATAATAATAATATTATATTATTATTATTATTATTATTATTATTATTATTATTATATTATTATTATTATTATTTTTTATTATTATTTTTATTATTATATATCATTAAGATAATTCAATATCAACAGGACAGGAGGCAAGAGGCTCCCCAAGTGAGATAAGATGGGAGAGTGCAACAGGTAGAGGGGAAACAGAACATGCACCGCCTTCATTTACCTCTCAGGTAAATGCTAGCCCCTCACTTATCTCTTGAGTGAATGTGCTTCAGCTGACTCACTTTGGTAAATAAGCATTTCTTCATTTACATTGGGTGAATGTTGTACCTTTGATATTCGTCTTGTAGTGCATGCTCGCTCTTTCTTGTCCCCTTTGTAAATTCTCACTTTTTTCTGTGGGGAGCCCCTACGGCTCCCTGGAGCTTATCGGGCTAATGTATGTTATGTTGGACCGGGATATTAGCTATGGAGTTCAGACCTACCAGGGACCAGCACCAGAACCTGGCCCCTTCAGAGAGGTTTCCGGGAGCAAGGGCCCTGGAAAACCCCATATGGTTGGGGGTTTTCCTTATCTGCCATCGACCGGGGTCAGGCACCCAGAAAGGTAGGCATAACAAAACAAACCCCACATGGTAAAAATTACAACAAAATCCAAACAGAGAGGTAGAAAACTCCCTACAATCCCAAAGAACAATCAAATAATCAATTTACTGCCACGCCGGTCGTCCGCGCAGCCCTCAACGGGAGGGGGGCCCCGGACCTCACCGCGCTGGCTGCCTTCAGTTCGCAAGCTAGTGTCAACCGGGATAGACGCTTCTCTGGCCTCAAATTTCTGGGCGGTGTTTGCCTCGTGTGGCGTTCTCTGCTGTCTTTGTGTATTGTGTGGTGGCCAGGAGTACCTCATCAGTGCCGGGGCTGCATGCGCTTAGGGGCTTCCTTCCCTAGGCTCCCTGTGAGTACTGCCCCTGCGTGTCAGGGTTATCTTCCCTGGGGCGTTCGGGAACCTCTCCCGTAGGGGTTCTTGTTGCTCGGCATTTGCCTCGCCCTTGAGGCCAGCTGGGACTTGGGGCCATTGTTTGGCCTTGGGTAGGGAGTGGTGTTGTGCTGTGTAGGGCATCAAGGTGTTGCGCGGCCTGCCACCTAAGCGTCTCTGGAGACGGTGTACTTTTGCGGGGTTTTTCTTTTGTTTTTGTTTGCCTGGTGGAGGTTCTGCCTCGTGGGTCTATAGTCCCCCTGATATTGTTTTGGTGGCCCTTTGCTAAGCCCCCATGCTTGTACACATCCCAGGGGATTTTCAGTGTTATCATCTACCCTTTTTTGTTGGGTTTCTTAACCGGTAGCAACACCTTGCCCGGGCTTCCCGTAGTTGCTAACCTACGGGCCCTGGAAACCCCTGTCGGGGCTCGGGGACCCATGGATGCGTCTCCCGAGTTCCAGCCTGCCTTGTGCGGGTTTGAAGGTTGCAGTGTGCCCTTGTCTCAGGGTGACAGTCACCTGTTTTGCCTCCGTCATGCTGCCTGTTGGTCAATGACACCTTTGACCCGAGTCTTGCGAGTCATGTTCTCTGCTTGTGCTCCAGTTTTACTCTGAGGATGTTCCTATTAGGGTACAGGCAGCAGCGTTGCATGTTAGGTTTAGGTTATTGCAACGCGCTAGTTGGTTTCCCACCGGATGCCCCAAGGCTGCCCCGTTTTGGCTTTAGGGACCCTGACCTGGGGGCGTTGGTCGCTATGGCTTTGGCTCCAGCCGCGCCCCTGGTCCTTCCCCTGTGGTTCTTCCTGCACCTCCCCCCCCCTGTGTCCGACTCCAAAACGTCTGAGGGTTTCGGCCTCGGCACAGGTTTAGTTGGTAATGAGACTCGGGCTGCTTCGGGGCTGCCCCATCCGGGTCGGGGACGGAGGCATTTGAGCCGTTCCTCCTGCCGAGGCTTCTGGGTCCCGCCAGCAGACCCCCTTCTTGTCTGCCTTTCCCTTGGACTCTGCCTTTTCTTCAGGGGTAGAGGTTTGGAGGACGGCTCTGCCCCGGGTCCCGACGTGGGGGATCCTGGGGCTGGGGAGGAGTCGACCTGGGGGCCTTGGGCCCCCTGTGACCCCGCTTGGGTGCTTTTGCCTTCCTCGCGGGGCTTATTGTTGCAGGGGAGGGGTTTTTACCCCCCCTTCCCTGTATGAGTATGATTTGGGTTCGGCTCCTCCCCGGGTTCGGTTCCGGGCGCCTTTGGGTACCTCGGATCCGTCTTTCCAAGGGGTTTTCTACTTCCCGTATCTCCGCGAAGGTGGCTCGGGAAGCTCTTGCTGCATACCTCTTGCGAGACCGGGTTATGCCTCTCCAATGGATCCGTCCTCGTTTGAGTTCGGTTCTTCTTCCTGTTTTTGGGTGCGTTTGGAGGTTCCGGAGTCTTCCTGGCTGGCAGACTGCCCTTTCTTTCGTTGGGGCGTGGCATGGGTTCTGTCAGACCCGCACGCTTGATTGGCGGAAACTGCTACTTTTATGCAGGTTTACCTGGAGGGCGAGTTTGAGCACCTTAATGCGTGCTTATTCGCTCCCGTGCTTTCTCGGGATGTTGGCCTTTTCCAGCTTCATGTGCAGGTTCCTCTGCTTTCGGCTTTGGTTGCGGAGGAGTTGCGCTTCCTGTGGCCATTTGGCGTCGTTCTTGCATTTCTTTTCCCTTCTCGAGCTGTCTTCTGCTTGGCTTGAGGAGGATGTGGGAGCGTTGAGTGAAGGGCCTTCGTCCGGGGTGCTGACTTCGGCAGCTAGGGCGTCGACTGCACTGTTGAAGCTCTTTGCGCCCATCCTGAAGGAAGCAGTGTCTCTGTTTTTTGCTTCTCGCCTCGCGTGCTATCAGGTTGTGCTCGCTCTGTCTTTGGAATCCGCTTTGGCCCCTGACTCTTAGGGTTTCGTCGTCATTCCTATGGCACTTGTTGATTCTCCAAAGCGGTCGTTCTCGGCAGTTTCGGAGGGGTCGTGCCAGGGTTCAGGGTTCTGCTAGTCGAGGTGGGCCATTGGTGCCAATTTCTGAGCCGTTGTTCCCTTCGGGCCGGCGTCGTCTGGTCGGTGCGTGATCGCCCTGTTCGGCGTTTGGGTTCTCGTAAGGGGCATCGGCCCTTTCGTGGTTCGCCCCGTTGACAGGGCAATTGGGGGGAGGCTCGTTCTGTTTGCTCACGCTTGGTCCCGCGATTTGTGGGCCTTTTCGGTCGTGTCATCCGGCCTGCGGTGGTGTTGGGCAACTCGTCCTCCCTTGGGGGTTTCGGGGCTAACAGGGCAGGTTTCCTCTTCCTGCACTTCGTCAAGTCATCTTGGAGTGGATGCACTTGGGCGTGGTTGAAACGACTACGTCCTCAGGTGGTTTTCCCGTCTGTTTCCAGTACCGAAAGGGACTGTGCGGATCTGAGGCTCATTTTGGACTTGTCCCGTCTGAACCCTCTGGATTCCTTGCCCCTCCTTTCGGATGACTACTCCGTCTCAGGTCCGGCTTCTGTTGCAGCCGGGTGCCTGGATGGTGTCCCTGGACCTCAAGGACTCCTATTGGCACGTTCCTATTCATCCAGGTTCAGGGACTGGTTAGGTTTCGTGGTGGGGCATCACGCTTACCGTTTTCGATGCCTACCTTTTGGCTTGAATCTGGCACCTCTCTCGTTTTCACGCGTCTGACCCGGGTTGTAGTGACCCGTCTGCGTCTTCTAGGGATCCGGGTTTTGGCCTACCTCGACGACTGGCTGGTGTGGGCTCCCAATCGGTCGCTTGCCTGCTCGCCAGGGACATGGTACTTTCCCAGCTCGCCAGGTTCGGATTCCTGGTGAACTGGAGGAAGTCCCATCTGGTTCCGTCCCAGTTTGTACCTGGCTGGGTCTTGTTTGGGATTCTCGGATCGCTTCCTTGTCTCTCCCTCCAGAGCGTTGTTGCGGCTGCAGGAAGCCGTCAGCTGTTTTTGAGGGGGTCCCGCCCACTCGGTGTTGCTCGAGTGGTTGTGCGGAGTCTGAACTTCGCCGTGCTCGTCTACCCGTCTGGTCGGATTTGGCTTCGGCGTCTGTTTTGGTTCCTTCGGGGACGTCCCTTCTGCCTCGCTCGCGATCGTTGGGTTCGTCCTCCATGGGGCTTGTGTCGGTTGCTGCGTCACCGGCTTCCTCTTCGGGTTTTTGGGGTTCAGTGCTTGGCGCCTTCCCGAGCCATCGCTCGATGTGTTAACGGATGCGTCGTCTCTTGGCTGGGGCTTTGTGACCTGTGCTCACCAGGCAGGCCAGGGACGGTGGGGTCCGTCCTTCCGTCGGGCTCACAGCACGGTTCGGGAGTTCGCAGCAATCTGGCTCATGCTTTGGAGGGTTTGGGTCGCTCGGGGATCAATCATTCACCTCTATTCGGACTGTTTCTCCAGTGGTTCATGCCTGAACTGCGGGGGTTCTCTTCGGTCTTTGGCTCTTTGGGGTTGGT
>WNGS01001641.1:28364-52153 GCA_020271785.1 Procambarus virginalis
GGCCAGCTTCTCCTAAGGGGCGTCGGCCCTTTCGCCGTTGCCCCTTTGACGGGGCACTTGGGGGTAGGCTGCTCTGTTTACCTATGCTTGGTCCCACGATTCGTGGGCATTTTGTGTCATGTCCTACGGCCTGTGGTGGCGATGGGTGGCGTCTCCTCCTCCTGGGGTTTCGGGGCTGGCAGGGCAGGCTTCTTCTTCTTCGCTCTATCTTGTCATCTTGGAATAAGTGTGCTTGAGCGTGATCGAAATGACCCCATCCCTCATTTGGGTTTCCCGCTTATTTCCAGTACTGAAATGGAACTGTGCAGATCTTTGGTTCATTCAGGACTTGTCCCATCTGAACTGCTGGATTCATTGCCCCACCTTTCGAATGACTACCGTCCCAGATCCAGCTTCTCTTTAAGTCGGATTGTTGGATGGTGTATCTGGACCTCCGGCACATGTATTGGCACATCCCGATTCATCCAGGGTTCTGGGACTGGTTAGGTTTCGTTGCGGGGCAACATGCTTACCGCTTTCATTGCCTTTCTTTTGGCTTGAATCTGGCGCTTTGCATTTTCACACGTCTTACCTGGGTCGTTGTGGCCCATCTGCATCTGCTAGGGGTTCGGGTTCTGGCCTACATTGATGACTGGCTGGTGTGGACTCCGAGCCAGTCTGCTTGTCTGCTTGCCAGGGGTGTGGTTCTTTCCCAGCTCGCCAGGTTCGGGTTCTTGGTTAACTGGAGGAAGTCCCATCTAGTTCCGTCCAGGTTTGACCTGGCTGGGCATCATGTGGGACTCTTGGACCACTTCTGTGTGGTGTCTCCCTCCAGTGGCATTGCCCGTGGCTGTGGTCCCACCTTCAGCTGTTCCTGGGGGGGTCCCGGGTCACTTGGCAGATGCTCGAGCACTTAAGAGGGAGCCTGAACTTCCCTGTGCTGGTTTACCTGCTGGGTTGGGTCTGGCTTCGGTGGCTGTTCTGGTTCCTTTGGGTACGTCTCTTCCGCCTCTCTCTCTCGCGACCACTGGGTTTGACCCTCGTGGGCTTTGTGTTGACTCCTCTTCAGGTTTTCGGGGTTCAGTGCCTTGACGCCTCCCTGAGCCCTCGCTTGATGTGTTCACGGACTCCTCGTCTCTTGACTGGAGCTTTGTGACCAATGCTTACCAAGCTGGTCAGGGGCAGTGGACCCCATCCTACCGTCGGGCTCACAGCACAGTGTTGGAGTTTGTGGAGGTTTGGCTCTCGCTGCGGAGAGTTTGGGTTGCTTGGGGCTCTACAATTCGGCTCCATTTGGACTGTACTCCGGTAGTTCATTGTCTGAACCGCGGGGGTTCTCTTCGGTCCTTGGCTCTTTGGGGCTGGTCTCTTCAAGTGACTCGTCTGCTGGATTCTTGGGGTTTAGTTCTCTGTGCAGTTCACATCCGGCAAGTGTCCAACGTCCTAGCGGACGGCCTGTCACGGTTCATTCCCCTGTCTATGGAATGGACGGTTGATGTTGACTTCTTCAGTTAGCTCAGCTGGATGTATGGGCTCCTGGTGGTGGACCTCTTCGCGTCTGCATGGTCCCGTCGTCTCCTGATATATGTGGTGCTCTTCCCCAACTGCGGAGCCGTCGCAGTGGACGCTTTTCAGCAGGACTGGTCGAGGTGCGGTTACCTGTACCTCTTCCCCCTTCAACCCCCCCCCCCTGGTCCAGCTGTTGCTTCTGGTTCTGGCACACTTGGAGTCATACCACAGGAGAGTTGTCCTTGTGACGCTGCTTGCTTCCTTTTTGCCCGATCCCAGGGTGTTTCCCGTGGTGTTTTCCTCTTCCAGCAGATCAGGCCAGTCCGGTACATGGCTGGTTCGATCTACTCCTCCACCTCCACTCTTCATGTCTGGTCTTTTTGATGCAGGTGTATCAGCATTTGTATGGTGAACAGGTGGCTTCATTGATGGAGTCCCACATGCGGTCTTTGTCTCGGCAACAGTATGAAGTTTTTTGGCATTCTTTTTGCCTTTTCCTCTCCCTCCGTAAGTAGTCTTCTATTTCTGTTCAGGTTGTTTTGGCTCTTTTGAGACAGTCATCTTATGCCAATTACTGTCGCCTCTTATTGTGTGGTGCTGGCAGAGCCACTCAAGATTGCATTTGGGGTGGATGTTACTTCTGCCCTGTTCCATAAGCTTTCTCGTGTTTTGTTTCACCTCCAGCCTGCTCATGCATCGCCTGAGCTGTCCTGGTCTTTGGACCACGTGCTGTATTTTCTTTCTTATCCTTGGTTTGTGGTGGCCACTTTGGTTCAATATTGCTTTCAGAATTCTCTCTTTCTGTTGGCATTGGCCCCTGGGGGGGCGAGGGGGGGGGGGTGGGAGAGCTTTATGCTCTCTTCTGGCGCAGAGGTTTCTGCTCTTTAGGTCCTGGTGGTCAGTTTCTTCAGTTGCAGCTGTCTCCCTTTTCTCTGGAGAAGAACAAGATGGCAGGCTTCCGGAGGTGTCCTTGGGTTATTGATGCTTGGTTGGTCAGGTCGGGGGATTTCATCATGTGTTTTCAGGTTGCGGCTCTGCGCCATTACCTGCATGACTCTGTTTCTGTGGCAGTGGACGCTCTTTGGGCTGATCCAATTTCTTTCGTTCCCCATTCCAGGGCTTGGGTTTCTCAGGTCGTGCGCAGGGTTATTAAATCTAGCCAGCGTGCGGTCTACCCCTCGTGCCCATGATGTTTGTAAGTATGTTGCTCTGGCTGATGTGTTTTGGAACATGTCTTGGGCTGACATTTGGGCACAGGGGTTTTGGAGGCTGAACATGGTCCTGGCTGCCTGTTATTTGGTGAATGTTCCTGGTCCCAGTCGATCGGCAGTTTCATTTTGTTTTGATGCTCAGTCTCCGAACTGAAGTGTTAGGCAGTTGACACGAGGGTCCGGGACTTCCTGTTCCCGCTCCCGGGTGCTGGGGGCAAGGAAGAGCTGCACGGACAAGTGGTGCAGCGGTGGTGGATGACGTTTGCTTGTTTCCTTTTTTTGGAGAGTTCTGTTTCTCTGTTTGGTCTTGGGTTTTTCAGCAGTTTCCTACCAAGTGGGGTTTGTTTTGAGATGCCTACCATTCCGGGTGCCTAACCCAGGTTGATGGCAGATATTAGATACCCCTAAATACAATGGGGTTTTCCTTGGGCCATTGCTCCCTGTCCCTCTCTGAGGGAGCCATGTTCTGGCTAGTGGTCCCCAGTAGGCAGAACTCCATTGACTGAAGCCCCAGAATAATATAGCGTATATCAGTCCGATAGCACCAGGGAGCCTCCAGGGCTCACCCAGAAAATGGCATTTCATTACATTTAATGTTTGTTTTTTATTTTAACTTAGAATGACTATTCAGCCTACAATATTTGAGTTTGTATTTGTCTAATGTTACAATTTGTGCAGATATCTGGAAGGAGCCAGATGGATGACACCTATAATGACGGCTTAAGGAAAGGGAGCATTGATGGAAGTCTCTGTTCTATTACTACCTCCATCTTTCATGCTGTCGATTTAGGTTCCACTGATTATGAAACCTCCGATAACCAAGCCAAGGAAGTCGGTAAACTGACTGGCATCCCCTCTGCAAGCAACAAATATAACAAGTGTGGTAGTAAGGACGTTGCTCAGAAGTTAGTGGACGATGACACAACAAAGGGTGAGTTGTGGATGTGTTGCTGCAAAAATTACTGCTTTCCCTCTCAAGTATAAATTAAAGTTTTTTGTTCTTTAAGGAAAAACCTAGTGTTAAATGTAATGATTCTCTCTGGTTTAGCCCTGGCAGCCTACTGGAGATCATAGCCAGAACCTGGCTCTGGCGACCTACTGGAGACTATAGCCGGAACCTGGCTCCCTGGTGGTCTACTGAAGACCATAGCCAGAACCTGGCTCTCTGGCTGCCTACTGGAGGCCATAGCCAGAACCTGGCTCTCTGGCGGCCTACTGGAGGCCATAGCCAGAACCTGGCTCCCTGGTGGCATACCAGAACCTGGTTTCCTCAGAGATGCAGGGAGCCAGTCACAATTCGAGACTCTGTCGGGAAAGCATCCAGAAAGTCGGCGAAGTTTTACAGACAACTGGAAGGTTCACAGAAAATGAATTGTCAAAACCGCAAACAACTTGCTAACGGTTTACATAGAACAAGAGGTTCGCTCAAACTAACTTGAAACTTGTTAGTACTGATCATCAGCACCAAGTGGCCTGGTCCTTGCCCACATCCAGCTCCCCTGAACAGTTCTGGAGTGAGTGAGTTCCATGTATTCACCTAGTTGTGCTTGCAGGGGTTGAGCTCTGGCTCTTTGGTCCCGCCTCTCAACTGTCAATCGACTGGTAATTACCTAAGTGTAATTACAGGATGAGAGCTACACTCGTGGTGTCCCGTCTACCCAGCACTCTGTCATATAACGGCCAACTGGTGTACAGATTCCTGAGCCTACTGGACTTTATCAAATTAACATTTGAAACTGTGTTTGGAGTCAGCCTCCATCACATCACTGCTTAATGCATTCCATTTGTTAACTACTCTGACATTGAGAAAGATCTTTCTAATGTGTCTGTGGCTCTTTCGGGTACAAAGTTTCCACCTGTGTCCCCTTATTTGTGTTCCACCCATGCTAAAGAGTTTGTCTTTGTCCACCCTGTCAATTCCCCTGAGAATTTTGTAGGTGGTTATCATGTCTCCCCTTACTCTTCTGTTTTCCAGGAATGTGAGATTCAGCTCCCTTAGCCTTTCCTTGTAGCTCATACCTCTCAGTTCCAGGACTAGTCTGGTGGAATACCTCTGAATCTTCTCTAACTTTGTCTTGTATTTAACTCTTGTATTGCTAAGGGAAATTTGGCCTTTGTCATCCACAGGCATATGACAAAAAAAAAAAAAAACTTCTTCTTAACCTGTTAATTTGTGTTCCCTGATCTCAGCTCTCTCTCACAGCTCTCTCTCTCCACAGCTCTCTCCCTGATCATAGGAAAAAAAAATAAAAAAATCGTAAGTGGCATATTTTGGCTGCAATAGGTCTGGGAAGTCTGGCAAAAAAACAGCGTTGAACGTAATGAGACTCCATTTTCTGGGTGAGCCCTGGAAGCTCCCTGGAGCTTATCAGTCTAATGTACTGTATGTTATATTAGACCGGGACATTAGCTAAAAAGTTCAGACCTACAAGGGACCATTGCCAGAACCTGGCCTCTTCAGAAAGGTTTCAGGGAGCAATGGCCCTGGAAAACCCCCTTGTGGTTGGGGTTTTCTTTCTCTGCCATCGACCGGGGTTAGGCACCCAGAAAGGTAGGCATAACAAAACAAACCCCACATGGTAAAAAACTAAAACAAAAAAAGCGAACAGAGAGGTAGAAACTCCCTACAATCCCAAGGAAACAAGCAAACATCACACGTTACTGCCACGCTGATCGTCCGTGCAGCCCTCCCCGCCCCGAAAAGGGGAGGGGGATCGAGCCCCGGACCTAACGCGCTGGCTGCCTAGCATCAGTTCGGAAGCTAAGCTTCAACCAACGCAAAAAAAAAAAAACGCCGACCAGTGGGAGGGAGGGTTGCCAGGGAGCCTCCGGGGCCAGAGAAGCGTCTATCCCGATTGACATTAGTTTACGAACTGATGCTAGGCAGCCGGCGCGGTAGGTCTGGGGCCCCCCCCCCCTCCCTTTCGAGGAGGGGAGGGCTGCACGGACGATCGGCGCGGCAGTAAAGTGTGATGTTTGCTTGTTTACTTGGGATTGTAGGGAGTTTCTACCTCTCTGTTCAGATTTTTGTTTTAGTTTTTTACCATGTGGGGTTTGTTTTGTTATGCCTACCTTTCTGGGTGCCTAAGCCCGGTTGATGGCAGATAAGGAAAACCCCAACCACAAGGGGGTTTTCCAGGGCAATTGCTCCCTGAAACCATTCTGAAGGGGCCAGGTTGTGGTGCTGGTCCCTGGTAGGTCTGAACTCCTTAGCTAATGTCCCAATCTAATATAACATACATTAGCCCAATATGCTCCAGGGAGCCTTAGGGGCTCCCCACGGAAAAGGGGTGATGACAGAGCCTTCGCCAGACTAGGTCTAATCCTCCCAAGCTGTCAGGCGGCAGTTGTCACAAATATATTATTACCTAATTATTTCAATGTCTCTGGTTGATTTTCTCTTTTTTTGCAGTAATATTATTCAATAGTGTGAAATGTGATATATTTATATAACAAAATGTGTGAACCATCGCTGTACTTAAAATTATGGTGTGCATATTAGTGATTAAATTATTATGCTCATAAAACAATAAACAAATAGTTTTGCTGTTATTACACTATATACACATTAAATATAAGTATCTGCATGTTTTGCTTACCATAACGAACCACTAAGTTGGTATCGTGAGTCAAAATGCAACAAGTAGTGACTGCCACACACCAGCCAGCCACTCGCTGCCACTCCCTTCCTCAATAACACCTCACTCGCCCTCATTCTCCTCCCACAATACTGTTTTTGCATTTATTCACTATACACAGATGTTATATATAAGTATTTTCATGTTTTGTTCGCCATAACTGTACATCTGTCAAGGTTCTCCCTCTTTCTACCTTATATGGTTGGGGCCGTTCCCACGGGTCTTCGCCCTCCGTACCAGGCACCACTGCTCATCCTGGGACTCCCCAATCCACTAAGGGCTGGCCTTATATATACCCCTAGCGAGTGGAGAGGTTCAAGTCTACCTGTATCACACCTGAACCTGCCTGTTTTGACATTGGGAGATTCTCTCTATCTCTAGTCTGTTCAAAGATCGCCAGCTGGGTGTTTATACTCGTGTCCCAGCAACACGTCAGGGGTCTCATTAGTTATCTTAAATCAAGGATGCAATCTCATGTGCAGTGCAAGGTGACATAAATGGTCTCACTCAAAATAGCCTTAGAGAATGGAGGCTGTTGCGGTGGTGGTTTGGGTGGTATTATCGCTGACGGACCACCCAACCCATAACTCGATAGAGTGCTTATATTCCACTAGGAGATCACACCAGGCGCTTCAGGCTCTAGGAGAGGGGCTCAACGTCACACGTTTAGGGGGGATGCGGCTCCAGCACTCAGCCTTGTTGTCACGTGCACACACCCACTCGAGCCGCTGTGACTCCCCACTCTCTCCTTATGGGATATGACTCCTCAATCCCCTTTGTCTTACTAGACTTTCGTCTTACCCTGTCCACAGCAGTGGTTCCTGTTTCTTGCTCTCTCTCTCTCCTTCTTTACTATTTCCTGGGAAGCCTCACTAGGACAAGGGCAAACACCAGCAAATTTGGATACATTTACTGGACGAAGTACATATACAATACATGCATACATATAATAATAATGAATCCTATACACTATACTATTATAATCAGGTTGCACTCCAACACCATCAGAACTCTTATCATCAACTTGTTAGGTGGTATCCTATCTCTTGGTATTACCTAATATTATCAACCTCCTCAAGTAGATTAAGTCTTACAAAATAATGTTACACTACCAGCAAGAGAATGTACACATGTATATATACCTATAAACATGTACAAGGTAAATCAGCATATGAATGCAATAACATACATATATGTATCAGTATACATGATCCGTGCCACTCAACGAATCAATCGATCATTCTATCAGTCTTAGAATGCATATATATATCTGTAGGTACTCCTGCCTACGTCTGTAACTCAAAACTTCAGTATAAACACTTTGTGGTACAAAAATGGCAAACGATCACTCACCTCTCACTGCGTCTTTCACGCTAATGACAAACACTCTATCGCCTCCCTACAAGTGATCATTTAGAACTATTTCACTACCCTGATAACTTCAGGTTCCTCAGGGCTTAACCACCAGGATCCTCTGCAGCTCCTCCAGGCTGCTACCATGAAGTTTCCTTGGACAACTATGGTGCTTCTCTACTCCTACTAGGATCATCCACAGCTCTCCTGGCTGCTGCACCATAAAGTTTCCTCGAATAATTGTGGTACTTCACCACCTCTACAGAAGCACGTGACACTCCTCCTCACTGCTTCTCCTCACAGATCGAGGTCCTCTCCTTCCCTGTCTTGGAGTCTCATCAACTACTCCCTCTGTGCTGGCTTCGAAGTCCTCAGCAACTTCTTCCCCAAAGACAAACCTGCAACCCATTTGCACTCCAATAAAATGTTTCCCTTTAACTCATAAACAAAATTAATCACAATATCTTTGCCTCCAATCTCTATCTGTCTTCTACAAATAGTGAGAGTGGACTCCCCCGTTTTGGGGTGGGTCCATGCTCCACCTCGCCTGACGGGCCTCACTCACTCTGGGAGGGGCCTCAGCCGTCAGGACCTCAGTCACCTGCCAGCGCCCAGAGGAGACGGATGTCGCTCCGCGCTCCTCCCACTTCACTCCTTATTTTAGGCTCTCTGCCTTACCAAAACATTTCTAACTTGTAAATAAACATTGCTACTGTCGCTGGGCACACGACCAACTACAAGCAAACACTATGAACTGGCTTAAATCGGGCTTACCACAGATTATCTGGTCGAGGGCGCTTCTCCCTCTGACAACGTCTGACCAGGGCGCTTCCCACAGCCCACAAAACTGTCTCTGGGCGGCTTAATACTCTCCCCCGTCCACCTCCAGTCTCGATTCCACAGCTGGAACGTCTGCACCTTCTCTTCTCTTGGAGATATATCGCTAGGGGTCCCTTCTGCGGGGCTCGACGAAGCGCGCCCCCCCCGCGATGTCTGGCCTCAAGTGAGGTCAAGGCTCAAAGCGAGCCTCACACCTCCAGCCAATGTCCACATCTCCTAACCAGTCATTTATCTGTTTCTTGTTCATTGCCCATAATCTCAAATTTTTATTTAAATCGACCAAACTATCTTACCTAAGTATTATCGCCTCTATGATTCCTGGACCTTCTAGGTAGGTCAGGCTTGCTGAATAACTCTCAAGGGGGAGACTCGTTTCTCCTGCAGGCTGAGATCATAACACTCCCCTCCCCTTATTTTTGAGAGTTATTCTAGTGGCTAGGCTCGAGATAACGCATCAGCCACTACATTGTCTCGCCCTCTTATGTGCGTTATCACCAGGTCATACTCTTGGAGCAATAAAAACCATCTGGTTAACCTCTGGTTCGCATGCTTCATTTTCTTCAGAAAAACTAGGGGGTTATGGTCAGTATACACCGTTACTGGGTGTCCTCCCCCACTCACATACACTTCAAAATGTTTCAATGCCATCACCAGGGCCAAAGTCTCTTTCTCGACCGTACTGTACGCCCTCTGGTGCTTAACAAACTTCTTCGAAAAGAAGGACACGGGGCGGTAAATTCCATCATCCTGCTGCGTCAGTACAGCTCCAGCCCCTATATCACTGGCATCAACAAATAACGTAAACGGCGCTCCAAAATCTGGCGACACTAGTACAGGCGCCTCGGTCAACAGTCTTTTGGTCTTCTCAAACGCTTCTTGCCCCGTTCCATTCCACTTCCACTTCTTGCTCTTTGATAGCAAACTCGTCATAGGAGCGGCTATGGTGGAGAAATTTTCACAGAACTTCCGGTAATATCCAATCATACCGAGGTATCTCAACAAATCTTTCTTGCTCCTGGGCACCGGGAAGTTGTCGATGGCCTCCACCTTTGTTCTTACCGGAGTAACCTCGCCTTGCCCGACTATATATCCAAGGTACTCCAGGCGTGCTCTCCCGAACTCGCTTTTTGCTAAGTTAATCGTCATGTTGGCTTTCTCCAGTCGATCGAACAAATCTACCAGTCGATCCACGTGATCCTTCCAGGAATCAGCGAACACGACAATATCATCGATGTACACTGCACATCCAGTTGCACCTTGTAATATCCGATTCATTACTCGTTGGAAACAGCTGCCACTATTCTTCATTCCGAACGGCACCACTTTATATTGATACAAGCCGTCGGGTGTCACGAACGCTGAGATCCTCTTAGCCTCCTCGGACAGGGGAATCTGGTAGTATCCCTTTAGCAGGTCTATTTTCGAGACATACCGTGCGCTCCCAATCCGATCTATGCAATCGTCAATGCGTGGTATCGGGAACGAGTCAGCGACCGTGACTGCATTCACTTTCCTGTAATCAGTGCAGAACCGGTACGTGCCATCACTCTTCTTCACGAGGAGGCACGGCGAACTCCAGTCACTGTCGCTAACCTCTGCCAAGTCGTTATCTAGCAGATACTTTACTTCTGCTCTCATTGCCGCTGCTTTCTCTGGGTTAATTCTGTAAGGGTGCTGCTTGATGGGGTCAGCACTCCCTACATTCACCTCGTGCACCGTTCCGCAGTGTCTTCTGGGCACGTCTGTGAATAACGACTTATTCCTCTGGAGGATCTCCGCTAGTTCCTGGCGTTTGTCATCCTCTAAATGACCCAAGCGTTCACCTATCTTGGCCAGGCTTTCCGCATTCGATATCTTCGTGCCATCGGCCCTCTCTAACTTATAGTTCTCCTCTTCTGTTCCTTCGCTGTCTCCCACACAAAGCACAGTCGTCTGCAACGGGGTTTCCATCTGTTCGTCACCACTTAGAGGCTTATCTCTGTCGTAGTACCTCTTTATCATATTCACGTGGCAAACCTGTGACTTCCTCGGACGATCTGGCATGTGGATTACATAATTCACATCCCCTAAAGCCTTCTGGATGGTATACGGTCCACAAAATCTCGACTCGTATATGCTTCCTTTCACCGGTAGGAGGACTAACACCTGATCTCCTTCTTGAAATCTCCTGCCCTTTGCCTTCCTGTCGTGATATCTTACCATCTCTGCCTGGGACGTTCTCAAATTTTCCTTGGCCAAATCTCTGGCCCTAGAGAGTCGCTCTCTGAAAGTTCTCACATACCGTCCCACGTCCACTTTAGGCCTATCCACGGTGAGCTGCTCCTTCAGCGCGCCCACCGGGCTCCTCACGGAGTGTCCGTACACCAGCTGGAATGGGGTGAATCCAAGTGATTCTACTACCGCATCCCTGATGGCGAACAACACGGATGGTAATGCCTCGTCCCAACTACTCCCTTCCTCAGCGCAGTATATCCTCAACAAGCTCTTTAGCGTCCCATGGAAACGCTCCAATGCTCCCTGCGACTGAGGGTGATACGGTGACGAGCGCACTTGCTCTACCCTCCATCCTTTTACAGTTTCCCTAAACAACTTCGACTGGAAGACACTCCCCTGGTCCGTCTGGATAACCTTGGGCATTCCTACCCACGCAATGTAGTTCTGTAGTCTATCCAGAACGGCTCTCGACGTCACTCTTCTCAGGGGGATCGCTTCGGGAAAACGGGTGGCTGTACACATTATGGTTAGTAAATTCGTGGCCCTTTCTGGTCCTTGGCAATGGGCCTACACAGTCTATCAAGACTCTCTCAAAAGGCTCGCCAAACGCCGGTATGGGCTTTAACGGTGCCTTTGGTATAGCCGGAGCCGGCTTACCTGCACGTTGGCACGCCAAACATGTCCTACAATACTTCCTTACATCCTTCCACACGTTCGGCCAGTAGAAGTGCTCCTGCACCTTATTTAAGGTCTTCTTCACCCCTAAGTGCCCTGCCATATCCACGGAGTGGGCTAGTTCTAGCACTGCTGCCCTAAACTCCTTCGGCACTAACACTTGGTGCTTCTCCAACCATACCTTATCTGCACCGGCCTTGTCCGGCCGCCACTTCCTCATCAGTACGTCATCGTCCAAGTAGTAATACATGGGGGACTCCGGACGTGAGTTTCCCCCTTTTGCCTCCCTGATTAGATCTATAAACTCCTCTTTCTGAGCTCTAATCAGGTCCGCTCGGTTCACGCTGAACCTTTCAGGTAGGGTCATCTTTACTTCATTTCCCCTAGAATCCTCATTCTTCTGAGCTGGATCTTCGTCGAACAGCCCAGACATGTCCATGTTGGCCTCCTCCCTTGGTGGAGTTGACACTGCCATATCACCTTCAGTGTCGACTTCGGCGGCTACCTCCGACCCTGTCACTACACAGGCCGGGTATACAATGACTTGACTGTCCTCTGCCTCATCTTCAAGGATGCTGGCTAGATCTACCTTGTCCGGTGTTCCACTTGTACCGCGGTCCTTCTGGTTCACCTCCGGCACAGCTTTTACTATCAGCTCTGGCAACACCTTGGATCCACACAAGTCGTTCCCCAGGATCACTTGGACTCCTGGAACAGGTATGTTGGGGCACACTCCCAACATCACCTCCGCCGACAAATAATCTGACTTCAACTGGACAGCACACACGGGCATGTCACTCTTAGACAACAACCCATGAACCTTTATCCTCCTACTGCCAGCTAACAGTCGATCATTTCCTATCAGGCCTCTCAGAATCAAGCTCTGATTGGCTCCAGTATCCCTGAGGATACCCACCTCCACCTCGGGTTGACCTTCTATGCCGACCCAACCTTTACTAATGAACGGCCTATACCTCTCGTTCACTAAGTTCATCTTCTGTGGTTTGTCTTGGAACACATTATTATATCTACTTCGGGGGTCACACATGGCCAGGGTCACAACTCTCTTGCCCTGCCGACAATCTCGCATCATGTGACCCGATCTGTTGCACTTGTAACACCTCATTTGGGAGAAATCTCTCCTATACGCCCCCGAGTGGCTCTGACTCTGCCCACTCATACTGGAGTTCCTCGGGCCAGACGTACTACTCGTGCTCTGTGGAGCTTCATTGAACTCTTGCCTCTGCAGATTTTTATTTTCCTGTTTACCTCCAGCAGGCGGACTCGGCAACTTTCCCTCCTGGGGCTTAAAATTAGCTGGTCTGCTTGTCTGCCCACCAAAACTCCTTCCTCCCCAGACCCCACTGGATCTGTCATTGCTGCGTCTCGCCTCATTCTTCACTCTGTTCTCCCTCAAGCTCTTATATGCTTCCGTAATCATATCCGCCCTATCTGCGGCATCTCTCACCTCCTTTATCCCTGCTTCTTGGATCTTGAACTTTGTTTCGGGATGCATCATCTCCAAGAACTTCTCCATGACCATCAATTGCTTCAGGTCAGCGTAAGATCCAACTCCAGCAGCCTCAATCCACTTCTGGAATCGTCTTTCCAGATCCCTTGCTGTCTCAGCAAACGTACATGCTCCAACTTTGATCATCTCTCTGAAACGCTTCCTATAAGCTTCTGGGGTTAACTGGAACGAGCGCAATATGCTGCTCTTTACTGTGGCATAATCCTGGCACTCTTCCAGTGACAATTGGGTATATGCCTCTCTGGCTGCACCGGTCAATCTTAACTGGACCAGCTGGGCCCATTCTTCCTGTGGCCACTCCTTGATGCTGGCCACCTTTTCAAAGTGCTCGAAAAAGCTCTCTGCCTCTTCTGGAACAAACAAGGGAATGTCCTTCTCCCTAACCCTAACATCTGGTGAGTGTGATACCTGGGTGGTGCTCTCTGGCAACCCATGTTCGATCCTTTGCTCAGCCAAGGTTCTATTCGCTTCTATTTGCATTTGTTTTGTTCTCTCTTTTTCTTTTTCCACCTCTAGTTCCAACTCCAGTTCCCTCTGGTTTTCTCTTTTTCTTTTTCCACCTCAATCTTGCTTTCTCTTTTTCTTTCTCCTGTTCCAACTCCAGTTCTCTTATTTTGGTTTTCTCCTTTTCTACTTCCAGTCTGGTTTTCTCTTTTTCTACTTCCAGCCTGGTTTTCTCTTTTTCCTTATCGGCTTCATTTTTCATCTGGAGTTCTAACTTCATCTTTTCCAGCTGGAACTGTCTCTCCTTGTCCTCTCGATGTTGCTGCATCTGGAGCTCTAACTGGAATCTCTCCAAGCTCCTATTCCGGCTACTCCTGCTACTGCGGCTACTCTTGCTGCTCCTACTCGATCCCTGGGATCTCACTTCATCCTGCCCATCATCCTCCTTTCCACTTTCAGCTCCTCTCTGGGCTCCTTGCTCTGCCGCTTCGCTTTTGGCTCTTAACTGCCTAAGGATCTCATCCTTCATCCCAGCCACTTTAGATGCTTTCAACCTGATGCCACACTTTTCTGCTATCTGTTTTAATTGATCCCTCGTGCAACCTTCCAAGTCCTCAGGCTTGCCTGATTCCACAAATGCTTGCACCTTATCCATCTTGTCCTGTGAGTCTTCCCAAGAGAGAGAATATACACCTGCGGTCACACAGTGTATCTATTTTGACAAGGGGTGTACAAATCCACTCTTGGACAGGGTGTGGGTGTGTCAGTTCACTCTCCCGGACAGGCCCCCAATTTGTTGCGGTGGTGGTTTGGGTGGTATTATCGCTGACGGACCACCCAACCCACAACTCGATAGTGCTTATATTCCACTAGGAGATCACACCAGGCGCTTCAGGCTCTAGGAGAGGGGCTCAACGTCACACGTTTAGGGGATGCGGCTCCAGCACTCAGCCTTGTTGTCACGTGCACACACCCACTCGAGCCGCTGTGACTCCCCACTCTCTCCTTATGGGATATGACTCCTCAATCCCCTTTGTCTTACTAGACTTTCGTCTTACCCTGTCCACAGCAGTGGTTCCTGTTTCTTGCTCTCTCTCTCTCCTTTACTATTTCCTGGGAAGCCTCACTAGGACAAGTGCAAACACCAGCAAATTTGGATACATTTACTGGACGAAGTACATATACAATACACGCATACATATAATAATAATGAATCCTATACACTATACTATTATAATCAGGTTGCACTCCAACACCATCAGAACTCTTATCATCAACTTGTTAGGTGGTATCCTATCTCTTGGTATTACCTAATATTATCAACCTCCTCAAGTAGATTAAGTCTTACAAAATAATGTTACACTACCAGCAAGAGAATGTACACATGTATATATACCTATAAACATGTACAAGGTAAATCAGCATATGAATGCAATAACATACATATATGTATCAGTATACATGATCCGTGCCACTCAACGAATCAATCGATCATTCTATCAGTCTTAGAATACATATATATATCTGTAGGTACTCCTGCCTACGTCTGTAACTCAAAACTTCAGTATAAACACTTTGTGGTACAAAAATGGCAAACGATCACTCGCCTCTCACTGCGTCTTTCACGCTAATGACAAACACTCTATCGCCTCCCTACAAGTGATCATTTAGAACTATTTCACTACCCTGATAACTTCAGGTTCCTCAGGGCTTAACCACCAGGATTCTCTGCAGCTCCTCCAGGCTGCTACCATGAAGTTTCCTTGGACAACTATGGTGCTTCTCTACTCCTACTAGGATCATCCACAGCTCTCCTGGCTGCTGCACCATAAAGTTTCCTCGAATAATTGTGGTACTTCACCACCTCTACAGAAGCACGTGACACTCCTCACTGCTTCTCCTCACAGATCGAGGTCCTCTCCTTCCCTGTCTTGGAGTCTCATCAACTACTCCCTCTGTGCTGGCTTCGAAGTCCTCAGCCACTTCTTCCCCAAAGACAAACCTGCAACCCATTTGCACTCCAATAAAATGTTTCCCCTTTAACTCATAAACAAAATTAATCACACAATATCTTTGCCTCCAATCTCTATCTGTCTTCTACAAATAGTGAGAGTGGACTCCCCCGTTTTGGGGCTGGTCCATGCTCCACCTCGCCTGACGGGCCTCACTCACTCTGGGAGGGGCCTCAGCCGTCAGGACCTCAGTCACCTGCCAGCGCCCAGAGGAGACGGATGTCGCTCCGCGCTCCTCCCACTTCACTCCCTTATTTTAGGCTCTCTGCCTTACCAAAACATTTCTAACTTGTAAATAAACATTGCTACTGTCGCTGGGCACACGACCAACTACAAGCAAACACTATGAACTGTCTTAAATCGGGCTTACCACAGATTATCTGGTCGAGGGCGCTTCTCCCTCTGACAACGTCTGACCAGGGCGCTTCCCACAGCCCACAAAACTGTCTCTGGGCGGCTTAATACTCTCCCCGCCGTCCAGGACTTGAGACCGCAACGTCTCCAGCTCGATTCCACAGCTGGAACGTCTGCACCTTCTCTTCTCTTGGTGATAATATCGCTAGGGGTCTCCTTCTGACTGGAGCACAATGAAGCGCGTCCTCCCCCTATGATGTCTGGCCTCAAGTGAGGTCAAGGCTCTCCCAAATCGAGCCTCACACCTCCAGCCAATTGTCCACATCTCCTAACCAGTCATTTATCTGTTTTCTTGTTCATTGCCCATATCTCAAATTTTTATTTAAAATCGACCAAACTATCTTACCTAAGTATTATCGCCTCTATGATTCCTGGACCTTCTAGGTAGGTCGGGCTTGCTGAATAACTCTCAAGGGGGAGACTCGTTTCTCCTGCAGGCTGAGATCATAACAAGGCTCACTCAAATACATCGGTAAGATTAAAAGTTTACTGAAGAAAATATATACACTTGCATGAGGAAATAATATAGGTGGAATTGTCTGGTGACAGCGAGCGCACACCTCGCGCCTCCGGCAACTGGATCAGCTGGCTGGGTCCACTTGTCAGACGGCGGGACACACCTCGCGCCTCTGGCAACACGATCAGCTGGCTGGGTCCAACTGTCAAATCGGCAGGGACACGCCTCACGCCTCTGGCAATACGATCAGCTGGACGATTCAAAGTTTGTTTCTGGCTTCTTGAAAACCAGCCACTACTTCCAGATACACTAACATCACTGCATCTACATACTTATGTTCAACCACCAACTCATGCCTACATGAGCTCCTTGGCTCCTAACCTAACACTCTGTCACAGACAATAAAAGATAACAAGAAATGTTCATGATATACATAATATACTAGCTCGCCTAGATCAAAGGAGTATAGGGAGGGATAACCATCTACCTTACTTCATTCCATTACCGAGCCGACTCGTCCTCTGGGGAGGGATGATGAGGTTCCTGGCCCTGGCTTCTGGTCTTCTGTTGATCAGTTCCCACACACATAAGTTCCTCAGTTGTCCTTGTAGTAGCGCGTCCTCGCCGTCCTCACACCTGGCAGATACGGTCCTCCTCCTCCTCCTCTTCCTCGGTGTACTGGAGTCTGGTACCTGCACCGTCGTCCTCCTCCTCTCACTGGCACTGTAGATCCAATTTGCAGTCCAGTACAGCTTCCCCTTGCCTCACTTCCAGTAGATTCGACCCGGCCGTCGCTACTCGCTTGATATGTAGAACGTGGTCCGCTGGGCATCCCAGACATCTCCAGCCCAACGTCCGTCCCTGCTACAGACTCTTGATAATTGAGCTCTTGACTCTCTAGCCCAGCCAATCCTTGCTTCTTGGCACTCTAGTATCAAAGCAATACTTAAATCCAGTGGTAGGGGCTCTTTGGCCTCTGAATCTGGAGGTCACTGGAACGCGTCCTCTCTCTGTGACGGTCTGTGACGTACTCTGTCTGCTCAGGCGCCAGCCACCCCCGACAGCCCTTCGCCTCATGATGTCATGCCGCCCGAGGGCCCTCGTCATTGGTCACTTCTGTCACGTGACCTTAGCTGGCCAATCGGGTTCCGGAAGGTGCTGTGACGCTTTGGCGGGCAACAGAATGGCTCGGCGCCATCTTGTGCCTCAAAAGGGCATAAGCCCCTTGCATAATCAAACTTAACACTTTGGCGCACCCACCGCGCCACCCCTCAACTATGAGATGTGGGTCCCAGTGTTTCACGGGAGCGCGCGGTAACTCTGAAAAGTGTATACTCTCTTCAACTTTGTTACCTCACTTCTCGTCCTACAAGATTAAATTTGGTATCATTGTGTTCGCAATAGAATTCTCTACAGCACTAAATGCATATAAACTCCAAAATCCTGGCTAATTACCCGCAGCAAACAGAGAAAGTGCGAACGAGTTACCCAGGAGCGCGCGAAAGCGATAAAATGTGTTCACTCTTTTTCACTCTGGTCACCTCAATTTTCGTCCTAGGTCTTTCATTTTGGTATCAATGGGTTCACAATAGAATTCTCTAGAGGAACATTAACATATAAAATAAAAAACCTGGTCACCCTCCAACCGCCAACGAGTTGAAGACGGGCCATGCGTTAGCCACGAGTGAGCGCCCAGACGCCTTCCAGCTACACTCACAATTCCTGCCCACAAATGTTTAGTATTATTAATTGTTGCTAATCTCAATTTTCGTGTTACAGTGCTCATTTAGGTATGAAATTATTCCTAATAGAATAATTTAGATGGATATGTGCATATAAAGGCCAATTGAATAACAATATTGCCAGTACAATACGCGAAGGTATGAACAAAAAAAAATATATATTTATTTATTTATTTATTTATTTATTTATTTATTTATATATATACAAGAAGGTACATTGGGTTTGTGCGAATACATTGAATAGTACAGTACTTACACTCTTGTAAAGCCACTAGTACGCGCAGCGTTTCGGGCAGGTCCTTAACCCTTAAACTGCGCATGGCGTATATATACGCCCTGAGTAACATGTCCCACGGTGCGCATGGCGTATATATACGCCATAGGGTGCCAGGCCCGATTCAAATGGCCCGCGGCTACACGGGGTTCACATTCGCTTCCTCAGGGCTCTTGTAAACAGACGCCGTTTTTAAAAAAAATCGTGGGCAATATTCTCAGGTGTGAGAGGCACAGTACTGTTGGAGCAACCAAGGCTGGCGCACGCAGCATGAGCGAGCAGCATTGCTGTTCAGCTTGTGACCACAGCATCGCTGAAAAATGTCAAAATAAATATATAATTATTATTTAGCGATGACAATACTACAGATGACCCCTGACTGTGATATAAATAACCAGTGTTGTGATAATAGCAGGATTGTTGTAATAATTAGCGCTGTGAAAGGAGTGATGCCGAGAGACGGAGGGAGACAGCATCGTTTACTGACTGTGTGGCCACCTGTTATTGTTTACATTCACCATACCAGCTCATTCGTTCTCTATGGTGAACACAAATGTAGATACTTATATATAATGTGTATATTAGTGTAATAACAGCAAAAGGGTTATGCTGGGAGGAGCCATTTGGGTGACGGAGGTGACGTCGTCTGCACGATTTGTCTAGCTGCTTAGAGGGTGGTCACTATGCTCTTTGGGCGCACTACAAGCTTAGGTGTACAGTTACGGTGCATAAAACATGTAGATATTTATATATAATATGTGTATATAGGGTAATAACACTGCAAACAGTATTGTTGGGGGAGAAAGTTTAGTGCATGTGACCTTGAATGAGTGAGGGAGCCGCCAGCTGTGTATAGCGACCACTCTTAGTGCCTGAAATAACTATATCAGCTTAGCTATACAGTTGTGGTGAACAAAATATATACATACTTATATATAACGTCTGTATATAGTGTAATAACACCACAAATGGTATTGTTGGGGAAGAAAGTTTAGTGCGTGTGTTTAGGGAGTGGCAGCGAGTGGCTGGCTGTTGTGTGGCGGTAACTCTTAATTGCTTTTCGAACCTCAATACCAACTTAGTGTTTCGTTATGGTGACCAAAACATGCAGATACTTATATAAAACCTGTGAATAGAGTGTAATAGCAGCAAAACTATTTGTTTATTGTTTTATAAACATAATAATAGAATCACAAATATGCACATCATATTTTTGAGTATAGCGATTATTCACCACTTTTATTATATAAATATATTACAATACACACTATTGAATAATATTACTGCAAAAAAAATATAAAAAAATCAATCGGAGACATTGAAACAATTAGGTAATAATATCTTTGTGGCAACTCCCACCTGTCAGCGCGGGTGACGCTGACCGGCCCTGACGATCGCTCTGTCAACGCCCGCATTTTGCCAGACTTCCTCGGTCAATTGCGCCCAAAATATGTCACTTACGATTTTTTTGTTATTTTTCCCGTGCTCAGGGGACACAAATTAACTTGCTTAGAAGACGAAACAAATTTTTTGATTTTTTTTTTTCTTGCGCACAGGGGTGTAAATGTCCCCAGGACCCCTGAGCAGTGTAAGGGTTAATCTACCAGATAATTGTAAGTAGGTAATTTCTATCAGAATTAATAAATGATAACAAATACATTGCAAGAGAAAAATGAGATGAGAGAGATAAGTATATTAAAGCACATTGGTATATTAAAGCTCTGATTGATTACATAGACAGCTTGATTGGTAATTTAAACGAGATTAATAGACACCATACAGCAGATTGATAGCACATATAAGAAGACAGCAATGATCACAATGGTAAAGATGTTCGGATTGGGTACATAAAGATTGGGAGATTGGGTAGCAATAGATACAGTGCAATTTTAACCCTTAAATGGCGCATAGCTATATACCATTTGACACCCACAGGCGCATACAAAAAAAAAAAAAATTATTTTTTCTTCCTAACCTGTTAATTTGTGTTCACTGATCACGGGAAAAATAATAAAAAAGTCGTAAGTTGAATATATTGGCCGCTATAGAGCAGGGAAGTCTGGCACAAAACAGGCGCTCACTCAGCAAGCGTCCCAGGCGGTCTGTTGATCGCCAGCTGTCAGGCCGGAGTTGCCACAAAGAGATAATTGCCTAATTATTTCAATGTCTCTGATTGATTTTTCGTAGTTTTTTTGCTGTAATATTATTCAATAGTGTGTAGTGTGATATATTTATATAATGAAATGGGTGAATCATCGCTGTACTCAAAAATATGGTGTGCTTATTGTTGATTCAATTATGTTCATCAAACAGTGAACAAATACTTTGTCGGTTGTTATACTATATACACAGGTTATATATAAGTATCTGCATGTTTTGTTCACCATAACGAACCACTAAGTTGCTATTATGAGTCAAAAAGTAACGAGGAGTGACCGCCGTGTACCAGCCAGCCACTCACGCCCTCCCTCAAGTCATCTGACTCGCCCACATTCTCCTCCCACAATACTGTTTTTGCTTTTATTCACTATATACAGACGCTATATATAAGTATCTACATTCGTGTTCACCATAACGAACCACTAAGTTGGTATGCTGAGTGGCAGTGGCAGCCCGCTACTGGCTGCCACTGCCACTGATGGACCTCACAGTCAGCTGATGGCTGCCGCCCTCAAGGCCACACGCACTAATATTTCTCCTCCAACAATACTGCTTGTGGTGTTATTACGCTATATACACACATTATATATAAATATCTACCGGTTTTATTCACCAAACTTGTACAAGTAAACTGGTATGGTGCCCAAAGACGTGATCACCAGTAAACAACACGATAATTCCTGCAGACGACGCTCCTCTCACCAAAATGGCGGCTCCCAACCTCCTACTCTTGCTGTTTATACTCTCTATACACATGTTATATATAAGTAGCTACATTTGTGTTCACCATAACGAACCGCTAAGCTGGTATGGTGAGTGCAGTCAATAAAAGGTGGCCACACACAGTCAGATAACAACGCCACCACCCTCCCTCCCACAGCATTACTCCTCCCTCCATGGAGCACAGCGCTAAATATCATCACAATCCTTTTATTATCAGACCCATGGTCAGTTTTATCACAGTCAGGGGTCTTCTGTAATAATATTATCGCTACATAATAGCATGAACAAGTATATTATGGCATTTTTAGGCGATGCTGTGGTCACAAGCTGAACAGCAGTGCTGTGAGCTCATGCTGCATGCGTCAGGCTTGGTAGCTTACTCGATACTGAGGCCCCTAACACCCAGGAGTTTGGCCCACGATTTTTTTAAAAAATGGCATCTGTTTACAGGAGCCCTGATGAAGGTGTGGTGAACCCCGTGTATCCGCGGGCCGTTTAAATCTTGCGTAGTACTCCAACGCATCATATGATGCGACGCGCAATTTTCTGCAAGTCGGTCAACGCATCATATGATGCGATGCGCAATTGAAGGGTTAAAGCAAAAGGTAAAAAAACTATGAAGATGAAATTAGGTACTTTTTAGTATTGTTTTTGAATGATGCAAAAGTTGGACAGCTTTTCAATTCAATAGGGAGTGAGTTCCATAGACTGGGTCCCTTTATTTGCATAGAGTGTTTACACAGATTAAGTTTAACTCTGGGATATATATATATATATATATATATATATATATATATATATATATATATATATATATATATATATATATATATATACATAATAATTTATTTATTTATTTATGCATATACAAGAAGGTACATTGGGAATGTGGGGATACATAATATGGTAATTACAATCTTGTAAAGCCACTAGCACGTGCAGCATTTCAGGCAGATCACAATGCCAATCAAGATCACAATAATACAATTTTTTGTACTTACCACCTCAGTGTTGTGTGTTGAACATGACATAGGCGTGTAGGGAAGACATAGGCGCACATTTTAAAACCAGTCCCAAAAAATAGGATAAAAACCTGATTTTTGGTGATTATTTTAGTGGACGACGCAGCATTGCGTCATCCCCGTGACTGCCGACAGTAAACAGATGACGCAGCATTGCATCATGCTCGGACCAAAGTGTTAAATGTCAATTTTACAGCCAACCTGATAATGCTCCACACTCACACATATATGAAAATGTTCCCTGGATATCAGAGAATGCTCTGGTTATGGAGATATGGCTCTTTGAGCTTAGTTAGGAGAAATATAGGGGTTGGAAACTGTCACACATCTAAGCTTGTATGTTGAGTAAAGGCACAAAGACGTAGCTACTCACACAGTCAGCTGGTAGCGGCCGCCCTCAAGGCCAGACACTAATATTTCTCCTCCAACAATACTGTTTGTGGTGTTATTATGCTATATACATACATATTATATATAAGTATCTACCTGCTTTATTCACCATACCTGTACAAATAAGCTGGTATGATGCCCAAAGACCATAGTGGCCACCAGTAAACAACATGACAAGTCGTGCAGACGATGCACCTCCCTCACCAATATGGCGGCTCCCAACCTACTCCTATTGCTGTTATTACACTCTATAAACATGTTATAATAAGTATCTACATTTGTGTTCACCATAGCGAACCACTAAGCTGGTATGGAGAGTGCAGTCATTGAAAGTTGGCGACACACAGTCAGAGACGATGCCACCACCCTCCCTCCCACATCATTACTCCTCCCTCCATGGAGCACAGCTCTAAATATCACCACAATCCTGCTATTATCAAAATCCTGGTCAGTTTTATCACAGTCAGGGGTCTTCTGTAATATTATCATCGCTAAATAGTAGCATGAACATGTGGACCAGACGTGTGGTCTGGTCAACATACTTTAGCCACGTTATTGTGACTCATCGCCCTGCATATGCACATATATATTTTGACATTTTAGGCGATGTTGTGGTCACAAGCTAACAGCAGTTCTGTGCGCTCATGCTGCATGCGTCAGCCTTAGTGCTCGCTCAATACTGACGCTCTCACACCCAGGAATGTTGGCCATGATTTTTTTTCTAGGTGGCGTTTTCAACTATTGGTAATGCTGCACTATAGCTGCTCCTATCCCACGTGGGGCATTTAAATTAAGGAGCTAGACACTAAACAGCTATTGACCCTTTAACTGCGCAGCCTATAAGTATGACACCCTCCAGTGCAAGAAATAAATTCTCGGAAAAAATTCTTTTCTTGTTCTGAAAGTGTCAAAAACCCTCCTTATATATGGGTATAGCAACAGAATTCCGAATTGTACTTACTTTGGCTGCTATGGGGTCCGTAAGGTGGCGCGTGACGTCATCATTCCCCGTGCGCGCCCTGCCATAAGCTCCCGGGGCCGGTGGGGGCACCCGGGGTGGGGTGCACGAGTTGCCACGAATATATTTTTGTTCATTTCTGGGGGGAGCCCTGTCGGCTCCCCGGAGCTATCCAGGCTGATATGCAGTGTCTGACTTTGGCATCAGTCATGTGTATGGAGTTCTTAGGCCTACTGGGAACCA
>WNGS01001641.1:52178-63705 GCA_020271785.1 Procambarus virginalis
GACCACGGCCAGAACCGGGCCCCCTCAGAGAGGCAAGGGGAGCATTGGCCTATAGAAGCCCCCGTGTGGTTGGAAGCATTCTATGTCTGCCATCGACTGGAACAGGCACCCAGAAAGGTAAGCGCCTCAAAACAAACCCCTATTCTGGTTAAAATTGCTACCAAAAGCCAAACTAGTGGATAGAACTCCCAACAGAAAAGCCAGGAGTCAGAAATGACGGGTCCGACGCGGGCCATCGCCAGACCCCGAAAAACCCATTGGCAGGGCAAGCAAGGAAACCAAAGAAGGCGGACGGGTTGCCGCCAGAACCGTACCCGAACCAAGAGGTACGAGCAACTGCAACAGACCAAGAAAAGAAGCACACCACAGGACCAGGCCGAAAAAAAGCCAAGAAGCCAAGGAACACACATAGAACACCCCTGCGGCAGAGGAGGAAAACAAGGGAACGCACAAGCAAGGAAGTGGTGGAAACGACCACGCCCCCAAATAGCGCAAGTGCAGGCAAAACAGACAAAAGGAGATGCCAGGAAAACGACAGGGGTGAGACAGTACGAAAGAGCAGAAGCATAAAAACCCCAGGAATAAGGACACGCCACCGCAAAACACGGTACTAAAGCACACGCGCAGTAGTAGCAACAGGCACCACCGCAACATGCCACAGGTAAAGAGCAACTCGCTTCTGCAAAGGCAGAGAATGGAGCAGACAGACCCCAGACAGGGCCCACGGAGACACGACAGAACCCAGCAGCCCAGGAACCCGCATACCAGGCGACCGACGGCGGAGAAACCCCGCTCAAAATCGGCAGGATGGGGAACTGGGAGCTCACGTACACCCCAAGCCTGGCCCGAGGCCAGGCTAGACCGGCCAGAGGGAGGCCACCAGGCAGCCACATGGAGCGGCTGCAGGCCCACAGACTCCCCACAACCAGGATGGCCATAACTAATTCGAAAGCAAGCTAGCGTGCCCCGGAGTCACAGAGATGGACCATAAGGGGCATAATGGCAATCCCCCACAGTGTTCAGCGTTGTTACACCTATAATAGGGTAAGTAACAA
Organism: Procambarus virginalis; assembly: GCA_020271785.1. Classification (NCBI taxonomy): domain Eukaryota; kingdom Metazoa; phylum Arthropoda; class Malacostraca; order Decapoda; family Cambaridae; genus Procambarus; species Procambarus virginalis. Next base: position 53,234 of record WNGS01001641.1, read on the forward strand.
TGTAATTACGAAACCATAAGACGCTATCAACATACTAAGTAGGGTAAGGAAGGTCGGTGTTTTCCATGAAGTTCCGAAAAGGAAAACGATGATGTTAGCATGTCACCCATGCACGTAACTAATAAGGCAAGAACGACTTATTAAATTTGCGAGGACGGGGTGGTTCAAGAGAGAACTGGAGAAGCACCTCCAAAGGATACCCGATCAACCAGGCTGTGACTCATACGTAGGCAGCGAGCAGCACGTCCAACAGCCAGGATGAGCAGTCCAGGAGGCCTGGTCGACGACCGGGCCGCAGGGACGCTAAGCCCGGAAGCACCTCAAGGAAAACCCCAAGGTAATTTCCAGCAAGAAGGCGTATGCTCGCACGTAGGTCTTTAACAACTGCAGACCTCTGAAGGATATACAGTGTCCCCGATGGTGCCTATAGCACCACTGCACTCCACTGGTACTATCCCGCAAGTTCTACCAGATAGCGGGACCCAAAACCAGAGTGCAAAACCTTGCAAGCACAGCCAGGAGCCCTACCAGGCGAGTACAGAAACCAACACCACAACCCCCACACCTCATAACACTAACAAAGGTGGAACCCCTGAATGACCCTAGCATGGTTGGACATGCACAAGAGTGGGACAGGAAGGGGTGAAAAAGGGGGACAGACACTGGTGTGCGAACGGTCTCAGTCGTACACAAAAAGACCCAAATAAAGACAGGTATATAACACCGCATCCAGCACCCTGCAAAAGACGCCAGACCGCAGAAACTCACCTGGCTAACGGTAGCACGAAGTGACACGACTCAACCGAGCCCAGAAGAACCTGGGAGCACTGACAGGTGAAGACGCCAGAGCCGGACCTGCAGGAGAGCAGGGGAGAGGCGAAGAAGGCGGCCCACACCCATGACACAGAGAAAACCTCTGCGGCCTCCCCACAACTGGAACCCAGGACACCCCCGGAGCGAAGGGGCACACACCGCGCCAAGGGAGAAGAGCGAGAGGCGAAGCACTGGAGCAAGAAGGCGTCTAACACCAGCACTACACACCGCCCAAACCAAACAAACTCCGCGGCGCACGCGCATGACACGCTGGCCGAAAACGCGCAACAGTCTCTGCGGGAAGGCGGCAACCAGGACTACTGCACTAAAAAGAAGCCAAAAGAGTGAGCAGGAACAATAAAACCGGCCAAAGAAGCGAAGACAGAGCCCAAATAAAGCACGCAGCCGGGCCACAAGCAGCCCAACAAGGCTACAAGTAGCCCAACAGGGCTACAAGTAGCCCAACTCGGCGACAAGGACGAGGAGCCGACAGACGTTCCAATAACGCGGGAAGTAGCGAAACACCTTCCCGAACCCTCGAGAACACGGAAGCCAAAACCAGTCCCGAAGGCACACAAAGGCGCAGGTGCACCCGAGACCAGGAGTCACGTAGAACCCCCAAAACGGGGAAACATGACGAAAACACCGTCCCAAAAGGGGGGGGGGAAACATCCACCCACAGGACGGAACCAACCGACTCAAAGGCCAAGGAACCGAGCCCGGGGAGGGGCTGACACCCAACAGCACGTACGGCGAGTGGGGAGGAAAACCCTACTCCGCGTAACCACAAGCCCCGCCTAGAGGGGGAGAAAAACCCCCACGGGGTCCAACGGGGCCATTAAGGCCTCCCAAGTCAGCCCCTCTCCAGCCCCGGGAACCCACACGACAGGCCCCGGGGCCGAGCCGTCCCCCCAAAGCCCCGGCCGTACCAGAAAACCGGGGCAGCCGTGAAAACACGAAGGAAGGGAGCCCACTGGCAGACTCTTACAACACGGCTGGAGGAACAGGCTCAAATGCCCCCGTCACTACCCCGGAAGGGGATTTCCCCGAGACTGCCCGAGTCTCAACACCAACAAACCCCGCCCTGAACCTACAGACGGTAAGGAACCGGATGCAGGCAGGAAGGGGAATCCAGGGGAAAAACAAGAACCAAAACGGGGCAGCCCGGGGCTCCCGGGGAGTTACCACGAGAGCGTTGCCACCACCAAGGCTCAAGTGCAACGCCCCTGCTGCCCGCACCAGCTGTGCACAACTGGGTAAGCGAGCCACAACGAGCAACAAACTCGCAGGACTCTGGGTCGAAGGTGTCACCGACCCCACAGGCAGCAGACGGAGGCAAAACAGAGAGTCACCCAGAGACAAGGGGTGAGCAACCCTCAAACTCGCTGGAAGCGAGGGGGGGGCTCTGGGGTCACATCCATCGGACCCACGCGCCCCCAGGGGTTTCCCAGGGTCCCGAGCGTTTACTATAAGAGGACTCGCGCTCAGGTAATCCCAGGCAGGGTACTGCTAACCGGCACCCAAAACTACCAAACAACTTTCTAAGAGCTGAACCCCCGGGACGTGTACACTCACGGGGACCAAGCAGGGGGTACCACCAGAAAACTCAGAACACAAGGGACACCAGGGGCAAGAACGAAGGCAGACCCCCCACCAGGTAGATAAACAAAAAGAAAAAGAAAACCCCGCAAGAGGACAGCGTACCCAAGCGGAACAGAGCCGGCCGCTATGATTGGGAAAGACAAGCTGCACAGTACCCTGCGCCCCACCAGTGCAAAACTGCCCCTTACTCTAAGGCGAACAAGGGAGACAGAACACCCGAGCACACAAAGAGCGGCCGAAAACCAAGCAGTAAACGGCCTAGCAGGGGCAGACCCCAAGGAACTTGTGGAAGGTGGCCCCAAGTCCCAAGGGCAGTACTTACAGGGCACCTAGGGATGGGAACCCTAGGCGCATGCAGCCCGAGTACTGGAGAATCACTCCCGGCTCACGCACCACCTAGAAAAACAGACACCACACTCTAGGTACAGTGCTGAAACAACCACTGGAGCCGGAGCACATAACCGGTGCCTATAGCATCAGCCGAAGAACTGATGGGTGGATAGCCGGCGTGGGAGGTCTGGGGCTCCCCCTTCCCCCTCCCGGGGAGGGGGGAGCTGCGCAGACAGCGGCGCGGTGACGTGTGACGTCATACTAGTTTGCTTGTTTTTCTGTTGGGGAGTTCTATCCACTAGTTTGGCTTTTGGTAGCAATTTTAACCAGAATAGGGGTTTGTTTTGGGGCGCTTACCTTTCTGGGTGCCTGTCCCGGTCGATGGCAGACATAGAATGCTTCCAATCACACGGGGGCTTCTATAGGCCATTGCTCCCCTTGCCTCTCTGAGGGGGCCCGGTTCTGGCCGTGGTCCCCGGTAGGCCTAAGAACTCCATACACATGACTGATGCCAAAGTCTGACATTAGCATATCAGCCTGGGATAGCTCCGGGGAGCCGACGGGGCTCCCCCCAGAAAAGGGGCATTGGCAGAGCCTTCGCCAGACGAGGTCTACTCCGCCCGAGCTGTCAGACGGCAGTTGCCACAAATATATTATTTCCTAATTATTTCAATGTCTCTGATTGATTTTTTCTTAGTTTTTTGCAGTAATATTATTCCATACAGTGAATTGTGGTATATTTATATTATAAAATGTGTGAATCATCACTGTGCTCAAAATTATGGTGTGCATATAAGTGATTCAATTATTATGTTCATAAAACAATAAACAAATAGTTTTGCTGTTGTTACACTATATACACAGGTTATATATAAGTATCTGCATGTTTTGTTCACCATAACGAACTACTAAGTTGGTCTTGTGAGTCAAAAAGTAACGAGGAGTGGCCGCCACACACCAGCGAGCCACTCACTGCCACTCCCTCCCTCAACACCACCTCACTCACCCTCATTTACCTCCCACAATACTGTTTTTGCATTTATTCACTATACACAGACATTATATATACGTATTTACATGTTTTGTTCACCATAACTGTACATCTAAGCTTGTATGGTGAGTAAAGGCACAAAGACGTAGCTACTCCACAGTCAGCTGATCGGCGACCGCCCTCAAGGCCAGACGCACTAATATTTCTCCTCCAACAATATTGGTTGTGGTGTTATTACGCTATATACACACATTATATATAAGTATCTACCTGTTTTATTCACCATATCTGTACAAATAAGCTGGTATGGTGCCCAAAGACCATAGTGGCCACCAGTAAACAACATGCCAAGTCCTGCAGATGATGCTCCTCTCTCACCAAAATGGCGGCTCCCAACCTACTCCTCTCGCTGTTATCTCACACTATACACACGTTATATGTAAGTATCTACATTTGTGTTCACCATAGCGAACCACTAAGCTGGTATGGTGAGTGCAGTCAATAAATGGTGGCCACACACAGTCAGAAGACGACGCCCACAACCCTCCCTCCACAGCAGTACTCCTCCCTCCATCGAGCACAGTGCTAAATATCTCCACAATCAAGCTGTTATCAGAATCCTGGTCAGTTTTATCAAATTCAGGGGGCTTCAGTAATACTATCACTGCTAAATAATAGCAGTATCACGTATATTTTGGCATTTGTAGGCGATGCTGTGGTCACAAGCTGAACAGCAGTGCTGTGAGCTTGTGCTGTGTGCGCCAGCCTTGGTGGCTGGCTCAATACTGACGCTCTTACACCCAAAAATGTTGGGCTGGATTTTTTTTCTAGGTGGCATCTGGCAACTATCAGTCGTGGCTGTACTATAGCTGCCCCTATCCCAGGCGGGGCGTTTAAATTATAGCGCTAGACACGAAATCATATATAAATGATGTGCGCGGTTTCGGTTTTGTCACTGATATCATTTATATATGATATGCGCGGTTTGAGGGTTAAGTAATTACCTAACTTGCCAGCATTACTCCTCCCACAATACTGTTTGTGGTTTTATTCCACTATATACACACACGTTATATGAGGGGACGAGGGGCGAGGGGCCTCGTAGCCTGGTGGATAGCGCGCAGGACTTTTAATTCTGTGGCGCGGGTTCGATTCCCGCACGAGGCAGAAACAAATGGGCAAAGTTTCTTTCACCCTGAATGCCCCTGTTACCTAGCAGTAAATAGGTACCTGGGAGTTAGTCAGCTGTCACGAGCTGCTTCCTGGGGGTGGAGGCCTGGTCGAGGACCGGGCCGCGGGGACACTAAAAAGCCCCGAAATAATCTCAAGATAACTCAAGATATATAAGTATCTACATGTTTTATTCACCCATACCTATGCAACTAAGCTGGAATAGTGTCCAAACAACATAATGGCAACAAAAAATTGAATGACAAGTCACACAGCAGTCAGCAGACGACACTGCTGCTGTGTGACTCCCTCCCTCTGTGTGATGCCAGGTCTGCTCCAGGACGCTCCCTCTCTCCTCACCGAGATTACTCCTCCCACATACTATGCACATTGCTAAGTCTCACCCCAATACTGCTATTATGAGAATCCTGGAAATGAATAATTTTCCACAAGTTTATTTTGTGAAGACAGGCTCTTCTGTAAAACTATCATGGCTCTTCTGTAAAACAATCATGGCTATCATGAAAACTATTTTCTAATAATACCAGTTACATATATATATTTTTACATTTTTAGGTGATGCTGTGGTCACAAGTTGAACAGCACTGCTGTTAGCTCATGCTGCGTGCACCACCTCAGCTCTCACTCTCTCTCTCTCTCTCTCACTCTGTGAGAAAGGCTCTCACACCCAGGAATGTTGCCCACAATTTTTTTTTTAAATGACTTATGACTTACAAGAGGCCTGAGGAAGCTGATGTGAACCCCGTGTAGCCGCCGGAGTTTTGAATGCTACACTATATCTACGAGCGCCCTGAGGCACCCTGCGTACCATTGATCTAGTGCCTCAAAGCACATTGCGCAGTGCAGTGGTTAAAGAGATTGTTGGCTGTGTGGGCAGTCTCACCTTTGCCTAAGGAGACTTCAACAACAGTTTCCTGTCTCTGACACTGGTGCAATATACCCCCATCACTGCCTGCATGACTAGTCAAAGCTTGTAAGTAGGTACCATCACTAACTTGGTTAATCACCATTTGTCAACAGGAGCCTCAACCACCGTGACCTCAGGAGCCTCGACCAGCTTGGCCACAGGAGCCTCGACCAGCTTGACTGCAGGAGCCTCGTCCAACTTGACCACTGATGACAAGGATAACATCACAAAATCAGCAGTGAAAAAAAGTGGGTGAGTATAATCCTGATGTTTATCATATTTCTCAACACGGTATTTTATTTCAACGTTTAATTGTAACACTTAACTCATAGACAGCGGCTATAGCAGGAATAGCTATGGATATCGGCAAAAAATTTAATAATTTAAAAAATAAATTATCATACAGAAGTACAGTGGCACCTCGATTAACGAGCGGCTCTGTCTACGAGCCATAGACTTGATGGTCTATCCCAAGTTCTTTCCCAAGAGGCAGACAAGAGGAGCTCCAGCATATTTCAACAATCCTAAGTATTGTAATACAGGATGACGATAGTGAGTGGTGTCCCAGAGAACATAAAGGTATAGTGCTTTTGAAAAATAGGTGAGATAACAGGAAATGTGCCAAGGGAAGTGAAAAATTGGATGAGAAAAAGTTACCCCTAGTGTTTACAGTGCAGAGAACAACATTCAAGATGGCCGCCGGCAAGAGGAAATGCACAACAGAGCTTGATTTTGCTGGATTCAGTGAAGAATGCATTGAGATAACCAGTCTACACAACAAGTTGGTAAAATTAGATGCTATAGTGACCTCTCATGCAGAATTAATTGGTAAATTGAAAGAAAGTAATGACCATTTGAATAGCAAAGTTGTATGTCTTGAGGGTGTAGTCAAAGACCTGTGCAAGGATAAGATTCAATTGGAAACAAATTGCAAAGCCATGGAAGAAGAAAATAGACTCTTAAAAATAGCTTTGGAAGAAGTTAAAGTAAATTTAAACATTGATGACTACAATAGGTTAGGTAAGGAATTTCATCAGGAGAAACAGCTTTTGTCAGCACAGATGGAGGAAGTTACACAGGGTATAGAACAGTGCAAGAAAGATATGCAACTCACTTATGCACAAGTGGCCAAGGAGAAGGAAAAATTAGAAGAAGCAGTAAAGGAAGCCCAACACCGCAGCAACCAGGATAAAACAAACATTAGGCTAGAAGTGAGGAAAGAATTGGCATCCAACCCGAAGTTAGTGCAAAACACAGTTGATCGAAGTAAGTCCCTGATCATTTTTGGCTGCAAAGAAAAGGAGATAACATCTAGGTCAGAAAGAGCTGTAGAAGAAGTAAAAGTAGTAGATAAAATTGTTGGCCTCGTGGAAGGTCTTACAACCATAGAGAATGTGAGCGACTACAGGAGAATAGGCCGATATGTAAAAGGGAAAGATCGACCCTTGAGGATCACCCTAAATGGTGCCAAACAGATGGAAGAAGTGCTAAGGAATGCTAAAAAATTACGTAATGATGAGGATGGGAAAGTGTGGTCGTTAAGACGAGATCTTTCAAAAAAAGATAGAGAGAAGCTGAAACTGAACCTCGCCGAGGCAAAACGTTTAAATGAGAGCAGGAATGAAGAAGATATCAATTCTTTTTTCTACAAAGTGATAGGAGTAGGCAGACCAGTGAAGTGGTACATAAAGGCAAACCAACAAAATCATTAGAGAAAGGGGGAGTGAAAAATAAGAAGAGGGGGAACAAGTTCCTGAAGATTGCATACACCAACATAGATGGAGTAAGGTCAAAGATACTGGAGTTAAGTGATATAATACAGCTGCAGACACCAGACATTGTTGCACTCACGGAGACAAAACTTGAAGATGTTATTTTAAATGAGGTCATATTCCCAAGGGGCTACTCAATTTGGAGACGGGACAGAAAAATCAGGAAAGGCGGTGGCGTTGCTGTGCTGGTGAAAGAACACCTAAAGGTGAACGAAATAATGACTGCCAATCCACAAGAAGTTGATATAATAGCACTAGAGATCTGCCATGAGGATGATAAACTAATGATCATAAATGCATATAGTCCACCGCTAAGCAGCACATGGTCAAAAGAGGAGCTAGATAGTAAACGAGAAGGTCTTATAACAATAATGAGAGAGATCATAGCAAGAGCGGATAACGATAGTTCACGGCTGTTGATAGTCGGCGACTTCAACTTGAAATCCATAGACTGGGAGGCATATGAAGCTAAAACAGAAGATTTCTGGACCTGTAAATTTGTAGACCTCATCCTGGAAACATTCTTGTATCAACATGTTAAACAAGCTACGAGGATGAGGGAAGGGGACGTTCCCTCCATGCTAGATTTGATATTTACCAGGAAGGAGGAAGAAATATTTGACATTCAGTACCTTCCTCCCTTGGGTAAAAGTGACCATGTCTTTTTGGGAATAAAGTATGCAATGCGATATAATCTGGAAGAAAATATGACAGTCGATGCAATTGAAAAACCTGATTTAGGAGAGGACATTATGGCAACCTTAGAAAATTTTTTAGTGAGTATAATTGGACAGACTTGTTGCTAGGCAAGGAAGTGAATGAGATGTATGTCAAGTTTTGTGAAATATATGATAAAGGAACAAAAAAATTTATACCAAAACAGAGAAGCAGAACTAGGAAACAGGATTGGTTCAACAGAAAGTGCGAGAGGGCCAGAGACCAAAAGTCACAAAAATGGAATCAATACAGGAAGAGGCCAAACCCCCAAACATACCAGCGATACAAAGATGCGAGAAACAACTACACGGCAGTGAGGAGAGAGGCAGAAAGAAATTTTGAAAAAGGGATTGCAGACAAATGTAAAACAGAACCAGGTCTATTCTATAAATTCATAAACAACAAATTGCAGGTAAAGGATAATATTCAGAGGTTGAAAATGGGAAATAGATTCACGGAAAATGAAAAGGAAATGTGTGAAACATTAAACGAAAAGTTCCAAAGTGTGTTTGTACAAAATGAAATCTTCAGGGAACCAGATACAATAAGAATTCCAGAGAACAACATAGAGCACATAGAGGTGTCTAGAGACGAAGTGGAAAAAATGCTCAAGGAGCTAAATAAGAACAAAGCAGTTGGTCCAGATGGAGTTTCACCATGGGTTCTGAGAGAATGTGCACCTGAGCTCAGCATTCCTCTTCAACTGATTTTTCAGGCATCCCTGTTTACAGGAGTTGTAGCTGATGTGTGGAAAAAGGCTAACATAGTTCCAATCTACAAAAGTGGAAGCAGGGAAGACCCCCTTAACTATAGACCGGTATCATTGACAAGTGTAATAGTCAAAATATTGGAAAAAATAATTAAAACTAAATGGGTAGAACACCTGGAGAGAAATGATATAATATCAGACAGACAGTATGGTTTTCGATCTGGAAGATCCTGTGTATCGAATTTACTCAGTTTCTATGACCGAGCAACAGAGATATTACAGGAAAGAGATGGTTGGGTTGACTGCATCTATCTGGACCTAAAAAAGGCTTTCGACAGAGTTCCACATAAGAGGTTGTTCTGGAAACTGGAAAATATTGGAGGGGTGACAGGTAAGCTTCTAACATGGATGAAAAATTTTCTGACTGATAGAAAAATGAGGGCAGTGATCAGAGGCAATGTATCGGACTGGAGAAATGTCACAAGCGGAGTACCACAGGGTTCAGTTCTTGCACCAGTGATGTTTATTGTCTACATAAATGATCTACCAGTTGGTATACAGAATTATATGAACATGTTTGCTGATGATGCTAAGATAATAGGAAGGATAAGAAACTTAGATGATTGTCATGCCCTTCAAGATGACCTGGACAAAATAAGTACATGGAGCGCCACTTGGCAAATGGAATTTAATGTTAATAAATGCCATGTTATGGAATGTGGAATAGGAGAACATAGACCCCACACAACCTATATATTATGTGAGAAATCTTTAAAGAATTCTGATAAAGAAAGAGATCTAGGGGTGGTTCTAGATAGAAAACTATCACCTGAGGACCACATAAAGAATATTGTGCGAGGAGCCTATGCCACGCTTTCCAACTTCAGAATTGCTTTTAAATACATGGATGGCGATATACTAAAGAAATTGTTCACGACTTTTGTTAGGCCAAAGCTAGAATATGCAGCGGTTGTGTGGTGCCCATATCTTAAGAAGCACATCAACAAACTGGAAAAGGTGCAAAGACATGCTACTAAGTGGCTCCCAGAACTGAAGGGCAAGAGCTACGAGGAGAGGTTAGAGGCATTAAATATGCCAAAACTAGAAGACAGAAGAAAAAGAGGTGATATGATCACTACATACAAAATAGTAACAGGAATGATAAAATCGATAGGGAAGATTTCCTGAGACCTGGAACTTTAAGAACAAGAGGTCATAGATATAAACTAGCTAAACACAGATGCCGAAGAAATATAAGAAAATTCACTTTCGCAAACAGAGTGGTAGACGGTTGGAACAAGTTAGGGGAGAAGGTGGTGGAGGCCAAGACCGTCAGTAGTTTCAAAGCGTTATATGACAAAGAGTGCTGGGAAGACGGGACACCACGAGCGTAGCTCTCATCCTGTAACTACACTTAGGTAATTACACTTAGGTAATTAA
>WNGS01001641.1:70839-84801 GCA_020271785.1 Procambarus virginalis
ATTTGAGCACCTTAATGCGTGCTTATTCGCTCCCGTGCTTTCTCAGGATGTTGGCCTTTTCCAGCTTCACGTGCAGGTTCCTCAGTTTTGGCTTCGTTGGTTGCGGAGGAGTTGCGCTCCCGTGGGCATTGGCTTCGGTCTTGCGTTTCTTTCCCCTCTCAAGCTGTCTTCTGCTTGGCTTGAGGAGGATGTGGGAGCGTTGAGTGAAGGGCCTTCGTCCGGGGCGCTGACTTCGGCAGCTAGGGCGTTGGCTGCACGGTTGAAGCTCTTTACGCCCATCCTGAAGGAAGTGGTGTCTCTGTTTTTTGCTTCTCGTCTCGCGTGCCATCAGGCTGTGCTCGCTCTCTCTTTGGAATCCGCTTTGGCCCTGACTCTTAGGTTTTCGTCTCCGTTTTGCCCGTTGCTGTTTGCAGAGACAGCGGTCTTTCCATTTCTGCATGTGGCTTCGTCCAGTTGTCATCCTATGGCAGACTTGTTGATACTCTGAGGAGGTCGTTCTCGGCAGTTTTGGAGGTTTCACGCCAGGGTTCAGGGTTCCGCTGGTCGAAGTGGGCCATTTGTGCCAGTTTTTGAGCCGTTGTTCTCTTCGGAGCCAGAGTCGTCTAGTCGGCGCGGTGATCGCCCTGTTCAACGTTTGGGCTCTCGTAAGGGGCGTCGGCCCTTTGACAGGGTGATGGGGAGAGACTCGCTCTGTTTGCTGAAGCTTGGTCCCACGATTTGTGGGCCTTTTCGGTCGTCTCATCCGGCCTGCGGTGGCATTGGGCGACTCGTCCTCCCTTGGGGGGTTCGGAGCTAACAGGGCAGGTTTCCTCTCCTGCGCTTCGTCAAGTCATCTTGGAGTGGGTGCACTTGGGTGTGGTTGAAACGACTACGTCCCTCAGGTGGGTTTCCCGTCTGTTTCCAGTACCGAAACAGGACTGTGCGGATCTGAGGTTCATTCTGGACTTGTCCCGTCTGAACCCCTGGATTCCTTGCCCCTCCTTTCGGATTACTACTCTGTCTCAGGTCCGGCTTCTGTTGCAGCAGGGTGCCTGGATGGTGTCCCTGGACCTCAAGGACTCCTATTGGCATGTTCCTATTCATCCAGGGTTCAGGGACTGGTTAGGTTTCGTGGTGGGGCGTCAGGCTTACCATTTTTGATGCCTACCTTTTGGCTTGAATCTGGCACCTCGCATTTTCATGCGTCTGACCCGGGTTGTGGCGACCCGTCTGCGTCTTCTAGGGATTCGGGTTTTGGCTTACCTTGACAACTGGCTGGTGTGGGCTCCCAGTCGGTCAGCTTGTCTGCTCGCCAGGGATATGGTTCTTTCCCAGCTCGCCAGGTTCGAGTTCCTGGTGAACTGAAGGAAGGCCCATCTGGTTCCGTACCAGGTTCGGACCTAGCTGGGTCTTGTTTGGTATTCTTGGACCGCTTCCTTGTCTCTCCCTCCAGAGGCATTGTTGCGGCTGCGGGACAGCCGTCGGCTGTTTCTGAGAGGGTACCGGGTCATTCGGTGGTTGCTTGAGCGGTTGTGCGGAAGTCTGAACTTCGCCGTGCTCGTCTACCCGTCTGGTCGGGTTTGGCTTCGACGTCTGTTTTGGTTCCTTTGGGGACGTCCCTTCTGCCTCGCTCGTGATCGTTGGGTTCGTCCTCTGGGGGTCTTGTGTCGGTTGCTGCGTCACCGGCTTCCTCTTCAAGGTTTTCGGGGTTCGGTGCCTTGGTGCCTTCCCAAGCCATCGCTCGATGTGTTCACGGATGCGTCGTCTCTCGGCTGGGGCTTTGTGATCAGCGCTCACCAGGCAGGCCAGGGATGGTGGGGTCCGTCCTTCCGTCGGGCTCACAGCGCGGTTCGGGAGTTTGCGGCAGCCTGGCTCGCACTTCGGAGGGTTCGGGTCAATCGGGGATCGACCATTCGCCTCCATTCTGACTGTTCTCCTGTGGTTCATTGCCTGAACCATGGGGGTTCTCTTCGGTCCATAGCTCTTTGGGGTTGGTCTCTTCGAGTGGTCCGTACGCTGGATTCTCGGGGTTTGGCTTTCCGTGCAGTTCATGTCCGGGGAGTGTCCAACGTTCTGGCGGACGGTCTGTCACGCTTCCATCCCCTGTCCACGGAGTGGACGGTCAACATCGACTCGTTTCGTTGGATCTGCCAGATGTATGGTCTCTCAGATGTGGACCTCTTCACATTAGCGTGGTCTCGGCATCTCCCAATCTATGTGACGCCCTTTCCCGACTGCGAGGCATTCGCGGTGGATGCCTTTCGGCAGGACTGGTCGAGGTGGGGTTACCTGTACCTCTTTCCTCGGTCCAGCTGTTGCTTCGGGTTCTGGTTTGGTTGGAGACTTTCCCAGGAAGAGTAGTCCTTGTGGCCCCTTGGTGGCCGGCCCAGCCTTTGTTTCCGATGCTCTTGGCTCGGTGCCCGAACCCAGGATGTTTCCCGCGGCTCCGCCTCTTTCAGGAGGTCGGCCCAGTCCGGTACAGGGCTGGTTCGAACTTCTCCTCAGCTCTTTGCATCTGGTCTTTTTGACGCGGGTGTATCACCATTTCTATGGTAATCAGATGGCTTCGTTGATGGTGTCCCACCTGAGAGCTTCATCTTGGCGACAGTATGAAGTTTCCTGGCGTTCTTTTTGCCATTTTCTGGCTCTTCGTAGGTTGTCCCTTCTTTTGGATCTGGTTGTCTTGTCCTTTCTTTCTTGGGTTTTTTAGGACCATCATTTGATGCCTAATGCTGTCGCCTCGTATCGTGCGGTGCTGGCGGAGCCGCTCAAGCTAGCATTCGGGGTGGATCTAACATGGATGAAAAATTTCCTAACTGACAGAAAAATGAGGGCCATAATTAGAGGCAAGGTATCGGATTGGAGGAATGTCACGAGTGGAGTACCTCAGGGTTCAGTTCTTGCACCGGTAATGTTCATTGTCTACATAAATGATCTACCAGTGGGAATACAGAATTACATGAACATGTTTGCTGATGATGCTAAGATAATAGGGAAGATAAGAAACCTAGATGATTGTCATGCCCTTCAAGAAGACCTGGACAAAATAAGTATTTGGAGCAACACTTGGCAAATGGAATTTAATGTGAATAAATGCCATGTTATGGAATGTGGAATTGGAGAACATAGACCCCACACAACCTATAAATTATATGAGAAATCTTTAAAGAATTCTGATAAAGAAAAGGATCTAGGGGTGGTTTTAGATAGAAAACTGTCACCTGAGGACCACATCAAGAACATTGTGCGAGGAGCCTATGCTACACTTTCTAACCTCAGAATTGCTTTTAAATACATGGATGGAGAAATACTAAAGAAATTGTTCACGACTTTTATTAGACCAAAGCTGGAATATGCAGCGGTTGTATGGTGCCCATATCTTAAGAAGCACATCAACAAACTGGAAAAGGTGCAACGACATGCCACTAAGTGGCTCCCAGAAATGAAGGACAAGAGCTACGAGGAGAGATTAAAGGCATTAAACATGCAAAAACTAGAAGATAGAAGAAAAAGAGGTGATATGATCACTACATTCAAAATAGTAACAGGAATCGATAAAATTGATAGGGAAGAATTCCTGAGACCCGGAACTTCAAGAACAAGAGGTCATAGATTTAAACTAACGAAACAAAGCTGCCGGAGAAATATACGAAAATTCACTTTTGTAAACAGAGTGGTAGACGGTTGGAACAAGTTAAGTGAGAAGGTGGTGGAGGCCAAGACCGTCAGTAGTTTCAAAGCGTTATATGACAGAGTGCTGGGAAGACGGGACACCACGAGCGTAGCTCTCATCCTGTAACTACACTTAGGTAATTACACTTCCGCCCCGTTTCGTAAGCTTTCCCGTGCTATGTTTCACCTCCGGCCTGCTCATGCTCCTCCTGAGCTGTCCTGGTCCTTGGACAGGGTGCTCTCATATCTTTCCTCTCCTCGGTTTGTGGTGGCCCTTTGGTTCCGGATTGTTTATCCAAGGCTTTGTTTTTATTGGCATTGGCCTCTGGGGGCCGGGTAGGGAAGCTTCATGCTCTCCTCTGGCGCAGAAGTTTCTGCTCTTTTGGTCCTGGGGGTAGGTTTGTCCGTTTGCAGCCTTCTCCATCTTTTCTGGCGAAGAATGAGACGGCTGCTTTCCGGAGGGGTCACCTGGTTGATACCTGGTTGATGGGGTTCTGGGAGTTCTTCTACTCCCCAAGCCCGGCCCGAGGCCAGGCTCGACTTGTGAGAGTTTGATCCACCAGGCTGTTGCTTGGAGCGGCCGCAGAGCCACATACCCACCACAGCCGGCTGATCCGGGACTTCTCTTAGGAAACAGTCAGTTTTCTCTTGAAGATGTCCACGGTTGTTCCGGCAATATTATTCTTATAGTCGCTGGGAGGACGTTGAACAACCGCGGACCTCTGATGTTTATACAGTGTTCTCTGATTGTGCCTATGGCACCTCTGCTCTTCACTGGTTCAATCTTGCATTTTCTGTGGGTCAGTGGGTCATTGATGCTTGGTTGGTTCGGGCGGGGATGTTTGGTCATCTGGCGCTGCTTGCTCGGTGTCCGAACCCGGGGCGTTTCCCGTGGCTCCGCCTCTTTCAGCAGGTCGGACCGGTCCGGTACGTGGCTTGTTCAACCTTCTCCTCTGTTCTTCGCATCTGGTCTTTTGACGCGGGTGTATCACCATCTTTATGGTGGTCAGGTGGCATCGTCGATAATTTCCCACCTGAAAGTTTCGTCTCGGCGACAGTATGAAGCTTCCTGGGGTTATTTTTGCCATTTTCTTGCTCTTCGTAAGTTGTCTTCTCTTTCAAATCGGGTTGTCTTGTCCTTTCTTTCTTGGCTTTTTCAGGACCGTCATTTGATTCCTAATACTGTCGCTTCGTATCGTGAGGCGCTGGAGGAGCCACTCCAGTTTGCGTTCGGGGTGTACATCACATCCGCCCCATTTCGTAAGCTTTCTCATCCTATGTTTCACCTTCAGCCTGCTTATAGGCCGCCTGAGCCATCCTGGTTCATGGACAGGGACTCTTATCTTTCCTCTCCTCGGTTTGTGGTGGCCCCTTCGGTTCAAGATTGTTTTTCCAAGGCCCTGTTTTTGTTGGCATTGGCCTCTGGGGGTCGGGTCGTGGAGCTTCATGCTCTCCTCCGGCGCAGGGGTTTCTGCTCTTTTGGTCCTGTGGGTAGGTTTGTACGTTTGCAGCCTTCTCCATCTTTTCTAGCGAAGAATGAGATGGCTGCTTTTCAAAGGGGTCCTTGGGTCATTGAGGCTTGGTTGGTTCGGCTGGAGGTTGCATCATGTGTTGTGTCCGGTTGCGGCTCTTCGCCGTTACCTGCGCACCTCTGCTGTGGTAGCTGGGGATGCACTTTGGGTTGATATGTTTCCCTTGTTCCTTGTTCCAGTGCTTGGGTCTCCCAGGCCGTCCGCAGGGTTATTAAGTCTAGCCAGCTTGCGGTGTATCCTTGCGCCCATGACGTTTGGAAGTTTGCAGCTTTGGCTGCTGTGTTTGGTAATATGTCTTGGGCTAATATTTGGGCGCGAGGATTTTGGAGGTCGAACAGGGTCCTGGCTGCCCGTTATTTGGTGAACGTGCCTGCTCCTGAGCGTTCTTGTGTTGCTTTGGGTCGCAGGTTGCAGCCAGTTGTCTCGACTTCCCGTTGAGGAGTTTGTGACAGCCGCCTTCCGGGCAAGTCCCTCTTTTTTCCTTCTCTTTCGGTATGTAGCTCCAGTGAGCCGTAGGGGCTTCCTCAGAAAACCAGCGTGGAATATAATGAAATGCCATTTTCTGGGTGAGCTCCGGAGGCTCCCTGGCAACCCTCCCTCCTACTAGTCGGCATTTTTTTCGCATTGGTTGAAGCTTAGCTTCTGAACTGGAGTGCTATGCAGCAGGCGCAGTGAGGTCCGACCCCCCTCCCTCTCTTATGGGAGCGGAGGGCTGCGCGGACAAGTGGCGCGGCAGTAGTGTGTGACCTTTGCTTGCTTGCTTGTTTCTTTGGGATTGTAGGGAGTTCTACTTCTCTGTTTGATTTTTTGTTGTAGTTTCTTACCATGTGGGGTTTGTTTTGTTATGCCTACCTCTCTGGGTGCCTAACCCCGGTCGATGGCAGATAAGGAAAACCCACAACCACAGGGGTTTTTCCAGGGCCATTGCTCCCTGAAACCTCTCCCTGGTAGGTCTAAACTCCATAGCTAATGTCCCGGTCTAATATAAAACACATTAGCCCGATAAGCTCCAGGGAGCCTCCAGAGCTCACCCAGAAAATGGCGTTTCATTACATTCAATGCTGTTTTCTGTGTGGAGCCCCTACAACTCCCTGGAGCTTGTCGGGCTAATGTATGTTATATTACACCGAGACATTAGCTAAGGAGTTCAGACTTACCTGGGACCAGCGCCAAAACCTGGCCCCTTCAGAGAGGTTTCAGGGAGCAATTGCCCTGGAAAACCCTATGTGGTTGGGGTTTTCCTTATCTGCCATCGACCGGGGTTAGGCACCCAGAAAGATAGGCAAAACAAAACAAACCCCATATGGTAAAAAACTAAAAAAAAAAAAAAAAACGAACAGAGAGGTAGAAACTCCCTGGGTAGGGATTGGTATTGTGCTGGTTAGGGCGTCAAGGTATTGCACAGCCTGCCACCTAAGCGGCGGCCGGTTCCTATTACTGAAGCTTGGCAGCCGGCGCGGTAGGTCCGGGGCTCTCCCCTCCACCTCTCGGGGCAGGGAGGGCTGCGTGGACAATCAGCGCAGCAGTAAAGCGTGATGTTTGCTTGTTTCCTTGGGATTGTAGGGAGTTTCTACCTCTGTTCGTTTTTTTTTTTTTTTTTTTAGTTTTTACCATATGGGGTTTGTTTTGTTATGCCTATCTTTCTGGGTGCCTAACCCCGGTCGATGGCAGATAAGGAAAACCCCAACCACAAAGGGGTTTTCCAGGGCCATTACCCCCTGAAACCTCTCTGAAGGGCCAGATTCTAGCGCTGGTCCCTGGTAGGTCTGAACTCCTTAGCTAATGTCTCGGTTTAATATAACATACATTAGCCCGATAAGCTCCAGGGAGCCTTGGGGCTCACCCAGAAAATGGCGTTTCATTACATTCAACGCTGTTTTTTTTATGTTATCACACTATATACACACATTGTATATACCTATCTACATATGTGTTCACAATAACGAACCACTAAGTTGGTACAGTGAGCTCAAAAAACAAGAGTGGGCTGCCACACCCAGCCATCCCTCCCTCCCTCCTTCACCACCTCCTTTTTTTCATTCAAAAGGTGACACCCTAGGGTCAACACTTGCAACAAAGGAGCTCCAGCATATTTCAACAATCCTAAGTATTGTAGTACAGGATGATGATAGTGAGTGGTGTCCCAGAGAACATAAAGGTATAGTGTTTTTGAAAAATAGGCGAGATAACAGGAATGTGCTAAGGGAAGTGAAAAATTGGATGAGAAAAAGTTGCCCTAGTGTTTCCAGTGCAAAGAAGAACATTCAAGATGGCCACCGGCAAGAGGAAAAACAAAACAGAGCTTAATTTTGCGGGATTCAACGAAGAAAGCATTGATATAAGCAGTCTACATAACAAGTTGGTAAAATTAGATACTATAGTGAACTCTCATGTAGAAATAATTAGTAAATTGAAAGAAAGTAATTACCATTTGAATAGCAAAGTTTTATGTCTTGAGGTTTAGTGAAAGACTTGTGCAAGGATAAGAATCAATTGGAAACAAATTGCAAAGCCATGGAAGAAGAAAATAAACTCTTAAAAATAGCTTTGGAAGAAGTTAAAGTAAATTTAAACATGAATGACTACAATAGGTTAGGTAAGGAAATTCAACAGGAGAAACAGATTTTCTCAGCACAGATGGAGGAAGTTACACAGAATAGAACAGTGCAAGAAAGATATTCAACTCACCTGTGCACAAGTGGCCAAGGAGAAGGAAACGTTGAAGAAGCAGTAAAGGAAGCCAAACACTGCAGCAACCAAGATAAAACAAACATTAGGCTGGAAGTGAGAAAGGAATTGCCATCTAATTCGAAGTTGGTGCAAAACTCAGTTGATCGGAGTAAGTCCCTGATAAATTTTGCTTGCATAGAAAAGGAGATAACATCTAGGTCAGAAAGAGCTGTGGAAGAAGCGAAAGTAGTAGATAAAATTATTGTCCTCATAGAAGGTCTTACTATCATAGAAAATGTGTGCGACTACTGGAAAATAGTCAGATACGTAAAAGGGAAAGATAGACCTTTGAGGATCACCCTAAACAGTGCCAAACAGATGGAAGAAGTACTAAGGAATGCTAGAAAATTACAAATTGATGAGGATGGGAAAGCGTGGTCGTTAAGATGAGATCTTTCAAAAGAAGACAGAGAGAATCTGAAACTAAACCTTGTAGAGGCAAAATGTTTAAATGAGAGCAGGAATGAAAAAGAAATCAATTCCATTTTCTACAAAGTGTTAGGGCTAAGCAGACCAGTAAAGTGGTACATAAAGGCAAACCAACAAAATCAATAGAGAAAGGGGGAGTGAAGAATAAGGAGAGGGGGAACAAGTTCCTGATGATTGCATACGCCAACATAGATGGAGTGAGATCGAAGATACTGGAGTTAAATGATGTAATACAGCTGCAGACACCAGACATTGTTGCACTCACGGAGACAAAACTTGAAGATGTTATTTTAAATGAGGTCATATTCCCAAGAAGCTACTCAATTTGGAGACGGGACAGAAAAATTAGGAAAGGCGGTGGCGTTGCTGTGCTGGTGAAAGAACACCTAAAGGTGAAGGAAATAATGACTGCCAATCCACAAGAAGTTGACATAATAGCACTAGAGATCTGCCATGAAGATGATAAACTAATGATCATCAATGCATATAGTCCACCGCCAAGCAGCACATGGTCAAAGGAGGAGCTAGATAGTAAACGAGAAGGTCTTATAAGAATAATGAGAGAGATTATAGCGAGAGCGGATAACAATAGATCATGACCGTTGATAGTCGGCGACTTCAACTTGAAATCCATAGACTCGGAAGCATATGAAGCTAAAACAGAAGATTTCTGGACCTGTAGATTTGTAGACCTCATCCTGGAAACATTCTTGTATCAACATGTTAAACAAGCTACGAGGATGAGGGAAGGGGACATTCCCTCCATGCTAGATTTGATATTTACCAGGAAGGAGGAAGAGATATTTGACATTCAGTACCTTCCTCCCTTGGGTAAAAGTGACCATGTCTTTTTGGGAATAGGTATGCGATGCGTTATAATCTGGAAGAAAGTAAGTAGGTTGAAGCAGTTGAAAAACCTGATTTCAGGAGAGGACATTATGGCGACCTTAGAATTTTTTTTAGTGAGTATAATTGGACAGACTTATTGCTAGGCAAGGAAGTGAATGAGATGTATGTCAAGTTTTGTGAAATATATGATAAAGGCACAAAAAAATTTATACCAAAACAGAGATGCAGAACTAGGAAACAGTATTGGTTCAATAGAAATTGCGAGAGGGCCAGAGACCAAAAGACACAAAAATGGAATCAATACAGGAAGAGCCCAAACCGTCAAACATACCAGCGATACAAAGATGCGAGAAACAACTATACGGCAGTGAGGAGAGAGGCAGAAAGAAATTTTGAAAAAGGGATTGCAGACAAATGTAAAACAGAACCAGGTCTATTCTATAAATTCATAAACAATAAATTGCAGGTAAAGGATAATATTCAGAGGTTGAAAATGGGAAATAGATTCATGGAAAATGAAAAGGAAATGTGTGAAACACTAAACGAAAAGTTCCAAAGTGTGTTTGTACAAAATGAAATCTTTAGGGATCCAGACACAATAAGAATTCCAGAGAACAACATAGAGCACATAGAGGTGTCTAGAGACGAAGTGGAGAAAATGCTCAAGAAGCTATTAAGTAAGAACAAAGCAGTTGGTCCAGATGGAGTTTCACTATGGGTTCTGAGAGAACGTGCACCTGAGCTCAGCATTCCACTTCAACTGATTTTTCAGGCATCCCTGTGTACAGGAGTTGTAGCTGATGTGTAGAAAAAAGCTAACATAGTTCCAATCTACAAAAGTGGAAGCAGGGAAGACCCCCTTAATTATAGACCTGTATCATTGACAAGTGTAACAGTCAAAATATTCGAAAAAATAATTAAAACTAAATGGGTAGAACACCTGGAGGAAAACGATATAATATCAGACAGACAGTATGGTTTTTGATCTGGAAGATCCTGTGTAACGAACTTACTCAGTTTTTATGATCGAGCCACAGAGATTTTACAGGAAAGAGATGTTTGGGTTGACTGCATCTATCTGGACCTAAAAATGGCTTTCGACAGAGTTCCCCATAAGAGGTTGTTCTGGAAACTGAAACATATTGGAGGGGTGACAGGTAAGCTACTAACATGGATAAAGAAAAATGCCTAACTGACAGAAAAATGAGGGCCGTAATCACAGGCAAGGTATCGGATTGGAGGAATGTCACGAGTGGAGTACCACAGGGTTCAGTTCTTGCACCGGTAATGTTTATTGTCTACATAAATGATCTATCAGTGGTAATACAGAATTAAATAAATAAATAAATAAATAAATGTTTATTTAGGTAATTTGTACATACATACAAGAGTTTCTGGGGGGAGCCCCGTCGGCTCCCCGGAGCTATCCAGGCTGAATGGATATGTATAACTTTCTGGCATCAGTCAAAGTGCTAGTTCTTGCCTACCGGGGACCACGAGCCAGAACCTGGCCCCCTCAGAGAGGCACGAGGAGCAATGGCCTATAGAAACCCCTTTTGTGATTGGGAGCATTCTGTGTCTGCCATCGACCAGGACAGGCACCCAGAAAGGTAGGCGCCCCAAACAAACCCCAATTATGGTGAAATTATTGCTACCGAAAGCCGAACTTGTGGACAAAACTCCCCAAACAAAATTATCAAACTAGCATGACGTCATCATGTCGCCGTGCTACCGTCTGCGCAACCCCCCCCCCTCCCCGAGAGGGGGAAGGGGGAGCCCCAGACCCTCCACGCTGGCGATCCAACTGGCAGTTCTTGGCTGATGGTATTGCTGGCTGGTCGAGTGCCTCTGGCTCCGGTTTTTGTTTCAGTTCTGTGCCTTGTGGTGTGGACTGTCTCTACCGGTGGGGTGTGAGCCAGGAGTAAGATTCCATGGTTCCCGGGCTGCATGTGCCTAGGGCTATCTTCCCTAGGTGCCCTGTAAGTACTGCCCTTGGGGCTTGGGGCCACCTTCCACAAGTCACCTTGGGTTCTGCCTCCGCTGTGTCCTTTACTGCTCGGTACTGGGCCGCTCTTGGAGTCGGCTGGGGTTTTGTTGCCCTGGTTTGTCTCTGGGTAGGTGGTAGTTTTCATCACTGGTAGGGGCGCGGGGTACTGCACAGCTAGTTTTCACCATTAACAGCGGCCGGCTCTGTTCCGCCTGGGTACGTTGTCCTCTTGCGGGTTTTTCTTTTGTTTTGTTTTTGCCTGGTGGGGGGGTCTGCCTTTACTGTGGTCTCCCTTTCCTGTTCTAGGTGAATTTCTTTCGAATTCTTCTGTTGGCGATACTCCCCGCTTGGCCCCCGTGAGTGGACATGTCCCGGAGGTTCAGCTTTAGCAGTTAATGGTAGATTTGGGCGCCGGTTCGCGGTACTCTGCCTGGGCTTCCCTTGGCGTGTACCAAAGGCTAATGACCCTGGGAAACCCCACGGGGGCTCCGTGGTCCTCTAGGTGTGTCCCCGGAGTCCCCCTCGCGTCCTGCGAGTTTGACGGTTGATCTGTCCCCTTGTCTCAGGGTGACACTCGCCTGTTGTGCCTCCGCCATGCTGCCCATTGGGTCCTTGTTCTTGTGACCCGGAGTCGTCCGATGATTGTTGTCAGTACGCGCTCTCCTTCACCCAGGCCACTGATCTTGATAATCGGGTGCAGGCAGCTGCGGCGTTGCTTGTTGGGTGTGTGTTGCTGCAATGCTCTTGGTTTGCGGCCCCGGATGCCCCGAGGCTGCCCCGTTTTGGTGGTTGGGGTCTGGACTTGGGGGTGGGGGTCGCTTCGGCTCTGGCTCCTTCCGCTTCTTGTTTCTCCCCTTCTGTTCTACTCACTTCCTCCCTTGCTTCCTGCTCCAAACCATAGGCGGGTTTCGGGGTGGTGGCGGGGTCTGGTTGAGTTGAGACTCGGGCGGTCTCGGGGGTTTTCCTCTTCCGGGGTGGCAGCGGAGGCATTCGAGTCAGTTCCTCCAGCCGTGCCGTATGGGTCTGACCAGTGGGCTCCCTTCATTAGTGTTTGCACGGCTGCCCCGGCATTTCCTTGTTCACCTGGGGCTTTGGGGGTGCGGCTCGGCCCTGGGTCATGCCATAGAGGTTCCCGGGGTTAGGCAGGGGTTGCCTGGGGGGCCTTGGCCCCGTTTGCCCCTCATGGGTCCTTGTACCTTTGGTGTGGGGCTGGCAGTTCCTCAGTGGGGTTGTTCCTTCCCTCTGTGTTCCTGTTGTTTCGGGTATACCCCTCCCTGGGTTCGGTTCTGTGTTCCTTCGGGTTTGTCGGTCCCGTCGTTCCTGGGGGTGTGTTTCACCCCCTTTTCCTTACCCTTTTCGCTCTTACGTCGCGATGCTGTTCACAAAAAAAAAAAAAAAAAGTGTTCAGGTAAGGTACATCCATACAAGGTGTGAAACAAACATTGATGGATTTCTATATTGACCTAGTACATAGTCCCTAAACCGCTTCGTATCGTTGTCCCTGCATGTTCCTTGGTCAGGGGTGCTTGTCATGTTCTCATTGATTCATGAGCCTCTTCGTATCTTCCAATGTTATTGGAACGTCTGTTGATATTCGTTGTGGTTTCCATCGGGTCTTTTGTCGGCCTTGTTGGTTCCCTTCCATCATCTGTTTTCTTTCGCTTCGTTATCGCCTTGTTTTGGTTTCGCGTCGTCTCTACTTCCAGTTTCGGCGTTCTTTGTCTTCATTCCGCACACCTTCCTGGTGTTTGTACGATGTCTGTACGTTGTGTGTACGTTTTGTGTGTCCGCCTGGTGTACGAGCCACGCCTCCCGGTGGACGGGTGGTGCGTTTCGTACCTCGTGTGCTGGGGCCGCGGTGTGCGTTTTGTTTACAGGCGGTATGCTCGTCTGTTCGCGTCGTTTCTCGTGGTTTTCGGCGGCTTCTTGCTTGTTTCTCCCTCCAGTCGTGGCCCTCGGGCTGCTGAGGGTGTTTTGGATTTTTATCTGGGGGTGTCACTTTGTTCTCCCTCTGTACTGCTTCGTCTTCTGCAGGGCGCGCACCTCTGGCCGTATTCCCCTTCGACCTCGCATTTTATTCAGGTAAGGGTACTTACTATGCTTGCTGCGTCGAGTATGCTTGGCTTTTGGGCACACCTTTAGTGCTGCTTCTGGTATGTTACTTGGCTCGCTTGTGTTGTGGCACGGTCGTGTGTCTGCTCTGCAGGTGAGGTTGTCTTGTCTGGCGCTTCTGTCGGCCTAGTGCTGGTTCTCACTTTTGGTGGGGTGCTTGCCTAGTTGTGCTCGTGGGGGTTGACTCTGGCTCTTGGGCCCCGCTTCTCCTGTCAGTTGACGATTGTGAAGTTTCCTGCCCCTTCTGGGCTCTGTCTTCACGTTTGCTCCTGTGGGTGGGGTCTGCCTCCTCCACATGGCTTTTTGCTGCTTTTCACTTCCTTTCCCTCTGACATTAATCTGGTTATTATAGTGTCTGTGGCTCCTTTGGGTGCTCACTACCTCCTGTGTCTCCTTGTGCGTTCAGACATACGGACATAAGTACAGTGGACCTGCGGAGGGCCTATTGGCCCGTGCGAGGTAGCTACTGTTTTTTACATCCATTCCCACTCACATGTCCAACCCGCCCTTGCACCAGTCGTGGGGCCCCACCACCACGTTACGTGGTAATTGGTTCCGCGCGTCACCGGGCCTCTTACAGTGCAGGTCATTCCTTCGGTCTTTCCTGATTCTGCGCTTATCCCTTTTATGCCCGTTGTTTCATGCCCACAATGCACCGCAAGGGTGGCTTGT
>WNGS01001642.1:0-14096 GCA_020271785.1 Procambarus virginalis
TGGGGGGGGAATTGGATGGATGGATGGATGGTGGGGGGAACTGGATGGATGGACGGTGGGGGGGGGGGGAACTGGATGGATGGATGGATGTGGGGGGAACTGGATAATGAATTGGGGGGAACTGGATGGATGGATGGTGGGGGGAACTGGATGGATGGATGGATGGGGGAACTGGATGGATGGATGGATGGTGGGGGGGAACTGGATGGATGGATGGATGGGGGAACTGGATGGATGGATGGTGGGGGGAACTGGATGGAAAGATGGATGGTGGGGGGAATTGGATTGATGGATGGATGGTGGGGGGAACTGGATGGATGGACGGTGGGGGGAACTGGATGGATGGACGGTGGGGGGGGGAACTGGATGAATGGATGGTGGGAGGAACTGGATGGTGGGATGGGAACTGGATGGATGGATGCCTCCCTTGACAACAGCTTCCACCACTGACACCACTTTCCTCCCTTGACAACAACTTCCACCACTGACACACTTGCCTCTCTTGACAACAGCTTCCACCACTGACACCACTTGCCTACCTTGACAACAGCTTCCACCACTGACACCACTTGCCTCCTTGACAACATCTTCCCCACTGACACCACTTGCCTCCCTTGACAACAGCTTCCACAACTGACACCACTTGCCTCCCCTGACAACAGCTTCCACCACTAACACCACTTGTGTACCTTGACAACAACTTCCACCACTGACACCACTTGCCTCCCTTGACAACAACTTCCACCCCTGACACCACCTACCTCCCTTGACAACAGCTTCCACCACTGACACCACTTGCCTTCCTTGACAACAGCTTCCACCACTGACACCACCTGCCTCCCTTGACAACAGCTTCCACCACTGACACCACATGCCTCCCCTGATAACAGCTTCCACCACTGTGTTGTACAGAATGAGTTTAAGTGAAGGAGTATTACCTGATGCTTGGACAAAGAGTGTCATTGTTCCCATCCCCAAACCACACTCAGATAATTATAGACCCATATCTCTAACATCGTGTGTTTGTAAAGTGCTTCAACGCTTTGTTCTTAACAGACTCATGTATCGTATACAGGGGCACCTGTCACCTCAACTGTTTGGATTTATGCCTGGGCTCCGTACACAACACTGTTTTGCTGAGTACTTCGCACATATTGAAGCTTCCCCTCAAACAGTCTTCATCGACCTAGTAGCAGCTTTTGATACAGCAAACAGAGAAATCATACTTGAACAGTTTGCCGAGCTGGGAATACAAGGAAAATTACTGAAATGGATAAAGGTCTATTTGTCTAATCGAACAACATATGTTTTGTTTAATGGTGTTAAAAGCACAGAGAGAAAAAACTTTGAACTGGGAACTCCACAAGGAGGGTCCTCAGCCCCTTGTTGTTCAACGTTCTGATGCATAAACTTATTAAAGATCTTCCAACTAATAATGAAGACACTGTCATTTGTTATGCTGATGATCTATGTTTACAGGCTGCCTCCGAGCCTAGAATGCAAGTTCTGCTCGATGCTTTTGATACTAGAGCTGAGGAATGTGGCCTCCTTATCTCTGTACAGAAAACTCGTGCCCTCATTCCATGTGGTATTCCACCACTCAATTATCATATAGATGGGCGAGCACTCGAGAACTGCGAGTCTTACAGATACCTTGGTGTCCCCATTAACGACCCTGGGTACCTTTCTTCTCTCAAGAGGAGACTGTGGGAGAGATTAAAGCCCTTGCGGGTCCTTGTTGGTGTCAATCATGGAATTAACGTGAGACTTGCTAGAATGTTTTATGTATCATTTATACGCTCTGTGATTGACTACAATGCTCTACATCTCACACTGTATACTGACAAAGAGCTGAAATCTCTTGAAACCTTGCAAAATGAAGCTATGCGTCTCATCCTTGGGGCTCCAAAGTTCATGAGAATAGTTAATATGAGAGCAGAGTTAAAATTACCTACCATAAGTGAGAGAATTTTATCTATTAGCATAGTTTTTGGCATGAAGGCATTGAGTAGATCTAGACAACACATGAAGTTTCAAGCTAAACTTTCTAATATACTGCACTCACCTGAGGTCTATAGAAGAAGAACGAAATCTGATTGTGTATTTTGGTTCTACAAGGTAGCCAACTCCATCAAAATATTAAATATGTACCCAACTCAATTAATGATTAATCAACCAATTACTCCATGGGATAACTGGGATCTATCAGTTGATTTTGTAAATAATTTGATCAATCTTCTCTCGTACATACAGCAATGAAGCGCGTCAATGACTGGGCAAGTATAACTCAAACCGAACTTGCAGGCATATACCATGCCACTGAATTTTTAAAAGACAAAGGCAGTGGACTTATATACTGTGACTTGCAGAGTGCATTCCTGGCATTGAACGCACATAGTAGTGACACCCAGAAAATAGTCAGTGATATTCGAATGAATGTTTTAGCTGCTAAAGAAAACAGATTTGAAATTAAATTCTTATGGATACCATCACATGTTGGCATCTCAAGGCATGACACTGTTGATATGCTTGCAAAGACAGCCTGTAGAAAACCAGTGGTAGAAATTGATATGGGTGTTTCATTAGCAGTGACAAAGAGAATACTTAAACAAATATCTAATGAAGATCTCACCGACCTAACAAATTCACAAAGACCAGAAAGTTGTAGCATTAAATATTATGATAGATATCGTGAGGAGACATTCACATATGGGACTAATAGAACAAGAATCCGGCAATGTGATGTTATAGTGGCCAGAATATATGCGTTTCTTGCCCGAAACGCATTGCGTAATAGTGGCTTTAGGCATTGTATGTACTAGCTCTATCTATAAATCGATCCACTTATGTAAAATCTCTCTATGTATGTACCTTTCCTGAATAAACATATTTATTATTTATTTATTTATTTAATACGCCTGGGATATAGATGTATCTGGCAGCTTTCTCAAAACCCAAATGTAGATTACACAATGTGTCAACTTTGTGAAAGAGAAAACATGCACTCTCTTGAACATTATATTATAGAATGTCCCATATTGACTGACTTTTGCCCTCCTGGGCTAAGGTATGCTGAACTGTGTAATTACTATACGAGTACTGGAACACTTGGTGATATATTGGATTTGTACCCAAGGTTAACCATGTAATGTATCAATTATACAATGCATGTATGCGATGGGGGAGCCGGTCGGCCGAGCGGACAGCACACTGGACTGTGATCCTGTGGTCCCGGGTTCGATCCCGGGCGCCGGCGAGAAACAATGGGCAGAGTTTCTTTCACCCTATGTCCCTGTTACCTAACAGTAAATAGGTACCTGGGTGTTAGTCAGCTGTCACGGGCTGCTTCCTGGGGGTGGAGGCCTGGTCGAGGACCGGGCCGTGGGGACACTAAAGCCCCGAAATCATCTCAAGATAACCTCAAGATAAGAAGATGTTACTATATAACCTGAACTTGTAAAAGCACCTTAATCACCCTCAGTGATTAAGTGCTTAATTGCACACTAGTTTCTCTATCAGCTATCTCACACTGTCAGAGTAAAAGAGACAAATGTATGTGAATGCATGTATGTGTGTATATATGTATGTGTACGAATGTGTGTGCGTGTGTATGTATATGTATGTGTATAAAGAATATATGGAAGCTGATCAGAATTACATTTCACCTTTGTAAATGCACATTAATGACACTATGTAAATGACATATCGAACACTCTATGTAGGGCATACATAAATCTGTGTATCTATGTATTTACGTATGGAGGTTAGCTTAGCATTTTAAAAGCACCAAATCACCTTCTATGGTTGATTGTTTAATAAACCACTGAACTATATGTTTAACACATCTCTAACCCTGTCCATGGAGGACAAGAGAAAATGTATATATGCTGGTTAGCATTGTAAATGTCTGGCCACGTCTGTGGTAGAAAATAATAATAAAAAAAACACTGACACCACTTGCTTCCCTTGACAACAGCTTCCACCACTGACACCACTTACCTCACTTGACAACAGCTTCCACCACTGACACCACTTGCCTCACTTGACAACAGCTTCCACCACTGACACCACTTACCTCACTTGACAACAGCTTCCACCACTGACACCACTTACCTCACTTGACAACAGCTTCCACCACTGACACCACTTACCTCACTTGACAACAGCTTCCACCACTGACACCACTTGCCTCCCTTGACAACAGCTTCCACCACTGACACCACTTGCCTACCTTGACAACAGCTTCCACCACTGACACCACTTGCCTCCCTTGACAACAGCTTCCACCACTGACACACTTGCCTCCCTTGACAACAGCTTCCACCACTGACACCACTTGCCTCCTTTGACAACAGCTTCCACCACTGACACACTTGCCTCTCTTGACAACAACTTCCACCACTGACACCACTTGCCTCCCTTGACAACAACTTCCACTACTGACACCACCTGCCTCCCTTGACAACAGCTTCCACCACTGACACCACTTGCCTCCCTTGACAACAGCTTCCACCACTGACACACTTGCCTCCCTTGACAACAGCTTCCACCACTGACACCACTTGCCTCCCTTGACAACAGCTTCCACCACTGACACACTTGCCTCCCTTGACAACAACTTCCACCACTGACACCACTTGCCTCCCTTGACAACAACTTCCACCACTGACACCACCTGCCTCCCTTGACAACAGCTTCCACCACTGACACCACTTGCCTCACTTGACAACAGCTTCCACCACTGACACCACTTGCCTCCCTTGACAACAGCTTCCACCACTGACACCACTTGCCTCCCTTGACAACAGCTTCCACCACTGACACCACTTGCCTCCCTTGACAACAGCTTCCACCACTGACACCACTTGCCTCCCTTGACAACAGCTTCCACCACTGACACCACTTGCCTCCCTTGACAACAACTTCCACCACTGACACCACTTGCCTCCCTTGACAACAGCTTCCACCACTGACACACTTGCTCCCTTGACAACAGCTTCCACCACTGACACCACTTGCCTCCCTTGACAACAGCTTCCACCACTGACACCACTTGCCTCCCTTGACAACAGCTTCCACCACTGACACACTTGCCTCCCTTGACAACAGCTTCCACCACTGACACCACTTGCCTCCCTTGACAACAGCTTCCACCACTGACACCACTTGCCTCCCTGACAACAGCTTCCACCACTGACACCACTTGCCTCCCTTGACAACAACTTCCACCACTGACACACTTGCCTCCCTTGACAACAGCTTCCACCACTGACACACTTGCCTCCCTTGACAACAGCTTCCACCACTGACACCACTTGCCTCCCTTGACAACA
This sequence comes from Procambarus virginalis, assembly GCA_020271785.1. Taxonomy (NCBI): domain Eukaryota; kingdom Metazoa; phylum Arthropoda; class Malacostraca; order Decapoda; family Cambaridae; genus Procambarus; species Procambarus virginalis. Next base: position 5,334 of record WNGS01001642.1, read on the forward strand.
GCTTCCACCACTGACACACTTGCCTCCCTTGACAACAGCTTCCACCACTGACACACTTGCCTCCCTTGACAACAGCTTCCATCACTGACACCACTTGCCTCCCTTGACAACAGCTTCCACCACTGACACCACTTGTTTCCCTTGACAACAGCTTCCACCACTGACACCACTTGCCTCCCTTGACAGCAACTTCCACCACTTTCCTCCCTTGACAACAACTTCCACCACTTACAACTCTTGCTTCTCTTGACAACAGCTTCCACCAGTGACACCACTTGCCTCCCTTGACAACAGCTTTCACCACTGACACCACTTGCCTATCTTGACAACAGCTTCCACCACTGACACACTTCCCTCCCTGACAACAGCTTCCACCACTGACACCACTTGCCTCCCTTCACATCTTCCACCACTGACACCACTTGCCTCCCTTGACAACAGCTTCCACCACTGACTCACTTGCCTCCCTTGACACCAGCTTCCACCACTGACACCACTTGCCTCCCTTGACAACTTCCACCACTGACACCCTTGCCTCCCTTCACATCTTCACCACTGACTCCACTTGCCTCCCTGACAACAGCTTCCACCACTGACTCACTTGCCTCCCTTGACACCAGCTTCCACCACTGACACCACTTGCCTCCCTTGACAACTTCCACCACTGACACCACTTGCCTCCATGACAACAGCTTCCACCACTGACACCACTTGCCTCTCTTCACAACAACTTACACCACTGACACCACTTGCTTTCTTGACAACAGCTTCCACCACTGACACCACTTGCCTCCCTTCACAACTTCCACCACTGACACACTTGCCTCTCTTGACACAGCTTTCACCACTGACACCATTTGCCTCCCTTGACAACAACTTCCACCACTGACCACTTGCCTCTCTTGACAACTTCCACCACTGACACCACTTGCCACCCTTGACAACAGCTTTCACCACTGAGACCACTTGCCTCCCTGACAACAGCTTCCACCACTTGCCTCCCCTGACAACAGCTTCACCACTTGCCTCCCCTGACAACAGCTTCACCACTTGCCTCCCCTGACAAGAAGCTTTGACCACTGAGACACTTGCCTCCCCTGACAACAGCTTCCACCACTTGCCTCCCCTGACAACAGCTTCCACCACTTGCCTCCCCTGACAACAGCTTCACCACTTGCCTCCCCTGACAAGAAGCTTGACCACTGACACCACTTGCCTCCCCTGACAACAGCTTTCACCACTGATAGCACTACAGACCATTACCCCACATTTCTTCTAACCAACATTCACAAACCACCTCTAGATACAAGGAAGATTAGCTTTAGGCTGCACAATGAAACTTCTATAGGCAATTTTATAGCTGCTGCCGCAAATATCAACTGGGAGTCCGAATTAGGTACCATAGGGGACATCAACCTAGCAGTGCAATCATGTCTTCAAAAAACTCTCAGCCTTTATAACACCCACTGACCTATGCTAACGAAACAAGTCACCACTAAAAGGCTAAACAATCCTTGGCTTACAAAGGGGATACTTAAATCTATTAATAAAAAACATGAACTTGAGAAGAAGTATAGGTTAGGTATCGTCTCCAAAGAACTTTCAGAGAATTACTCATCATTACTATCTAAAATAATTAGAAGAGCCAAAATTAAATACTACGAAGATAAATTTACTCAAACAAAGGGCAACATCATGAAAACATCGAGCACAATTTCACAAATATTGGGATCAAAAAAGATTTTAAATAACAAACCAATAATCCTGTCCAATAACGATGGTCTGCTTTCAGCCACTGATACTGCTATTGAATTCAATAGGTTCTTCTCATCCATTGGGTCATCCCTTGCTAATGATATTCCATCTTCCTGTACTAATGTTCAGAACTATCTTACAGGTAACTAACCACAGTCTCTGTACCTAATGCCCACTAATTCCACTGATGTAAATGAGGTTATCCTTTCCCTTAAGACCAAGTCTAGTGCCCTTGCGGAGATGCCAACTCTAATCAACAAAAAAGCCACCAGATCTTTAGCCCCTGCCATTGCATTGCTCTACAACAAGTCACTTGAACTGCAAACTTTTCCAGATATTCTAAAAAGAAGAGAGAGTAACCCCAGTCCATAAATGTGGTGATCTCCTGATGTCAACAACTTCAGACCTATATCAATTCTGCCAAACTTGTCAAAAATATTTGAAAAACTAATCTACAAGCAGCTTTACTCTTATCTAGCCAAACACAATATACTAAGCTCTTGTCATTATGGCTTCAGACCCAAAAAAAGCACAAATGATGCACTTATTAATATGATTAACTTGATACATACAGCTCTTGATAAAAATGAGTTCCCTGTTGGGATATTTGTGGACCTACGTAAGGCTTTTGACACTGTCAACCACCAAATCCTTCTTCTTAAATTACTTCATTATGGAGTCAGAGGTCACTCCCTGCAGTACCTTCAGTCCTACCTTACTGACAGGCTCCAGTATGTTTCTGTGAATAATTCCATTTCTCCGACACTACCTATAAACATCAGTGTTCCACAGGGCAGCATACTTGGCTCTCTCCTCTTTCTCATCTACATTAATGACCTTCCAAATGCCTCTCAACACCTCAAACCAATCTTATTTGCTGATGACACAACTTTCATCTTCTCTAGTCCTGACCCTCTTGCTTTAAATGTCACTGTGAATACTGAACTAAATAAAGTCCATCTTTGGCTAACTGCTAACAAACTCACCCTTAACATTGAAAAAACTTTCTATATTTTGTTTGGTAATAAATCCTCAAATGAAATTAATTTAAGAATAAACAATATACAAATCAGTAGTAAAGTTGATGGTAAATTCCTTGGTGTCCTCATCGATAACAAGCTGAATTTCCAGGGACACATTCTAAATATAGCAAAAAAGTTTCAAAAACTGTTGGCGTTCTTTCTAAGATCAGATATTATGTTCCTCGCCCTGCCCTGGTGACGCTCTATTACTCTCTCATCTATCCTTATCTCAACTATGGTATTTGTGCTTGGGGTTCTACTACCCAAAATCATTTACGTCCTCTAATTACCCAACACAAAGCTGCTATTAGAACAATATCTAACTCTGGCCCCAGACAGCACTTGGTACCCTTACTCAAATCTCTGAATATGTTAGATATTAAGTCACTGCACATCTCTCTTGTGTACTCTATATATTTAAAACTCTGAATTGTAATGTCAATCCTGACCTTCAATGATTCCTAGAAGGTTGTAACAGAACCCATGTGCATCACACCAGAAACAAATACCTATTTGATACTCCAAGAGTTAGACTTAATCAAACTAGGAATGCTCTACAAATCAAAGGACCCAGAATGTGGAATGACCTTCCCAATCATGTCAAAAATTGTACCTCTCTCAACCAGTTTAAGATGAAAACTAAGTACTACCTAATTAACTCCATGTAACCTACCTTACTTCTAAATGTCAACCCATGTCTTACTATTCAAAAAAAAAAATGCTGTTTGTTGACCAAATTGTATATTGGCTATTTTCTACCATGTTCCCCCTTTTCTTTATCTTTTATTTTTTTTTTTCATTCAACACAATTTATACTTTAACCCCTTAACTGCGTTGCCTCCAAATATGACACCCCCGCAGTGCGCAGGAAATAAATTCTCTGGAAAAAATTCTTTTTTCTTTTTAAAGTGTCAGAAACCCTTCCCTCAGTATGGGTATGTAGAAAAAAAATCGAAATTGTACTTACTTTGGCTGCTATGGGGTCCGTAAGTTGGGGCGTGACGTCATCATTCCCTGTTCGCCCGTGACGTACGCTCCCGGGGTCAGTAGGGCGCTCGGGGCGGGGCGCGCGAGTTGCCGCGAATATATTTTCGTTCACTTTTTTCGCACAGTTCCAAATACATTTTATTTGTTTTTACGTGCTAATCCTATGTATAGTTGAACACATACACTATATTATGGCAGTAAAACATCCGTACTGTCCAAAGACACTGTGTTATGTGCATGACATTTGTGTACACATATGCAGCACACATTTACTATGTATCATGCAATTTATGTATATATACAATCTATTTACACACTATACACTGTCACACACTATATACATTCACCATCAACACACTCAGAACATTGCGTAGCAGCTGCTTCGTATGGGCCAATAGGAGCTGCCTCGTATGGGCCAATAGCAGCTGCCTCGTATGTGCCAATAGCAGCTGCCTCGTATGGGCCAATAGGAGCTGCTTCGTATGGGCCAATAGCAGCTGCCTCGTATGGGCCAATAGGAGCTGCCTCGTATGGGCCAATAGCAGCTGCCTCGTATGGGCCAATAGCAGCTGCCTCGTATGGGCCAATAGCAGCTGCCTCGTATGGGCCAATAGGAGCTGCCTCGTATGGGCCAATAGGAGCTGCCTCGTATGGGCCAATAGGAGCTGCCTCGTATGGGCCAATAGCTCTAAACATATGTCTGCCCATCATAATTGCAGGTGTGTAAAACCTGCAAGTGACAGTGTCACAGTGCAAGGTTCAATGGATGGAGAAAAGGATAACTAACTCGATGAATCAGAAGTTTGCAATACTGTTTGAATGTTGTCACCCAAACTCTTTTATGTTACAGGCCTTGCTTCGGATGATATCTTGTCACTGTTAGAAGATTCATTATATGAATTTACCTGAGGGCTGAGTCACTAACTCTCTGGTGGGCTCGATGGGGACAGGAAGCTGGCAGCTTGCAAAAGGTCTCCCCCCCCCATTTGTCATAATTGTATCAGTGTTTTGTCATTTACCGCTTCAGTGAGTAGGTGCTTCAAAGAGTTTATAACCTTATAGGTGAAAAAGTATCTCCTGTTATCCCGTTATTGAGCTCGAAACCGTTGCTCCCATCCTGCTTCCAATCTATTACTGACACCTGCAATGTCACCTTGTCTAATGGACTCTTTATACTGTTCGTTCTGTACTAAATAATTCATAATTCAAAAAACTAAGTAAAGACTCACACAATCCTTCGAGGGAGAAGAGTTCTGTACAAACGTTAAATGAAGTTGGCGGGTTAATGTGCTCCCCGCAGTGATGGTAAACAACTTTGCTTCACATCCTATACAGCACCGCTGATCTCATCTACTCCTAAGTGATATTTTAACCTTTACTAAAGCATACAATAATCATTTACAATTCTAAAACCCATTATATAGATAATTTTAATCAATACTACCTACTGTTTGCTTGCTTTAATTGTTAATTGTCACCACTATTTTAATGAAACACTTTAGTGAGTAGTAACGAGAACAAAACTTAAAAATATTTATTTATTTATTTATTTTATTTTGTTTTTTATAATAATAATAATGTTTCAAACGCAAGAAGGTACAATGGATTGGTGAGATTACATTAGAGTGATATTTTTGCATTCTTGCAAAGCCACTGACACGCATAGAGTTTCTGGCAAAACCCGAAACGAATGTACTAAAGGACCCTTGGGAAGATACATATCAAATTCAAATTCAAATGTTTATTCATGTAAAGTACATACATACAAGGTGTGATACAAATATTGATAAATTTATAGATAGAGCTAGTACATACAATGCCTAAAGCCACTATTACGCAAAGCGTTTCGGGCAGGAAAAACACTAAAAACTAAAACTTGTAGCGAGTTAATCTTATACTCGCTCCATTATCTCATTATCTTCATAGCATAACTAATTACAGAAGCTACAATCCTTTCCCCAATACTCTCCTCACCTTGTTGGAGGGAGCTGAGGTGTAATCACCATATAACCCAGCGATGTGACAACAGCAGGGACCATTTGGTCCGGGAGACATCTCCCGTCACGCAGGGTGCAGTCGCACCTCCACAGATCTCCAGTATCATCTCTCGATACTGTTAATGGCTCATAAGGGTCACCACTTACGGGCTATTCATGCCCGTGCCACCTCTTGGGTGGCTTAATCTTTATCAATCAATCAATCAACAGCAGGACACTCCCACAGAAATAGACGCTCTCTGGCCAATGCTCAAAACTCTGGTCACCGAGTTGATCGAAAGTCTGCTGTCATCACATGGAATCAAGCAAACCACAGAGACTCGGAAGACAATTGAGCACAAACTCAAGAGATTCGAAAATGTAATATCTTCACCGTCAAGACAGCAGGGCAGGAGACACCCCTCTAAAAAACAGATAGAAAGCGACATTGATGAGTCAATTTCAGGTCCACTAAGAACCTATACACCAATTGCAACTTCAATGGCGTGTTCATCAGACTCCATGGATACCACGGAATTATCAGCAAATTCCAAGAACCTAGAGATCTAAAGATCCTGCAATGGAATGCGCAAGGACTGCGCACTAAATTGCAACACTTGCAATGCATAGCAGTAACCAAGGGCATAGACATCCTAATACTACAGGAGAGCTTGCTTCGAGCCGGATTAGAACCTAAAATCTCAGGCTATCGAGGCTTCTTCCTTCCATGGATCAATGGGCAATCCAGGGGATGTGCAATCTATGTAAAATGTGACCTGATCTCCAAGTCCATAACCAGCCCACCCGATTGTGGAGCAGGGACAGAGGTAATGGGAGTAACCATTGAGCTAAGACACGACACACTTGAAGTGTTTAATGTGTACAGGTCTCCACATGCCGAAATGGATCTCTCTGTGTTATTTGGACACGCGACAACAACAAACACAATCATTTGTGGAGATTTTAATGCCCATCATCGATTGGCACTGGGCTCGAATACAACAAACGAAGCCGGCATTCACATTGCACATCTACTATACCAGCTTCCAGAAATACAAATCCTAAACAAGAATGAACCTACCCACATCCAAGGAGGCAGATTAGACCTAACCTTCGTTTCAGCCTCCCTAAGAGATGTAGCGACATGGTCAGTTGAGCCCACATTCACAAGCGACCACTATGGGGTCCAAATTGATCTTAAGTTAGACCTACCCACTCCACCTCCGCCTCCATCTGAAGCCTGGAACTTTGCTTTAGCAAACTGGGACCGATTTCAAAACCTCATTTCAGAGTGGCATAGAAACTATGATCTTCCCGGAGACATTAATCAGGCAGAACAAGAATTTGTCAAAGTGATTCAAAGTGCAGCCAACCACTCGATCCCACTGAAAAAACAGTCCACCGGACACCATAAAGATCATTGGTACTATTGCGAACGTGTCAAAGAACTCAACCATAGACTCAACAGAACAAGAAAGCTATACAAAAAGCAACCAAGTGACCGCAACAGGACCTTACTTTGTGAGGTCAAGGAACATGTACATCGAGAGACCAGACTAATAAAAGAACAAAAGTGGCTGGAATGGTGTTCACACCTGAATGAACACACCTCTCTCGGAGAGATGTGGCAGCAAATCCACCGGGCCAAAGGGAATAAAACACCTAAAGCCCCACACCCCAAGGATCCTCTACAGGAAGCCGAAGTACTGGCAACCAGGTTTGCAGAGAGAGCAGCCAGCAATCAACTTCCACCAGATGTATTAGCAGTACAGACCGGACTAGAGGAAGAAAGGTGGCACAGAATCCTTACAGCATGTGAAGAAGTCTCTGACACTAATGCCCCCTTCACACTGGATGAGCTCAATCGGGCTAAGAAAAACTCCAAGGATACATCCCCTGGAGCAGACAAAATAACCTATAAAATGATAAGAAACCTCGGCCCAGAGGGAGACGTTGCATACTAAGGTTAATTAATTTAGCCTGGACTTCTCAAACTAGACCTTCAGCTTGGAATAGAGCAGACATAGTGCCGATCCCAAAACCTAAAGATCCAGCTAATCCCAGGCCCATCTCTCTCCAAAGCTGTGCAGCCAAGACGGCTGACAGAATGGCACTCAACAGACTGGAGTGGAAAATGCCTAAACTGCACCATGATATGTATGCCTATAGAAGAGCGGTTGGCACAGTGGAATGTATTACAACTCTGTTAGCCCACTTGAATGACAGACCAGGAATGCTGATATTCCTGGACCTCGAAGAAGAAGGATGCTCCGAAGAAGAAGGTTTAATTGTATCTGGGATAAACCCGGAGAGACAGTCGTTGACAAACTTCGTGATCTCTGACAGTAGTGTCTCGGCAACTTCGCCGAGAACTGGGTTTGTCATCTCCCTTGAGGTGCTGAGGTCTTATTCCAGTGTATTCCCCTGCTGAGCCTGGTGGAAATGACATGATGGCTTTGTATACCTCTGATGCTTGGAGGAATAGAGGTCCCATGTCTGGGACATTTGTGTCCCGAGCAGTGGGTTCCCATGGTACTCTAGGAGGGTGCTTCTCTCTCAGTGAGTCGGCAGTTGCTGTATCTCTAGGGGCGATTGTTTTTCACTGGTAAGTAACCTAATTGCCCCTACTGTGTTGCCCTCTTCAATTTTCTTGGTCACTTGTGTTCCAAGCTTAAAATTATCATTGGAGCTCTTGGGTCTTCCACGACGGTTTTTGCGTTGAGGAGGGATGGGGATCAAGTTGTCAGCTCTGGGGAAATTATTTATTGCCTTAGTGACTGATGAGGCTAGTGACTTGCCTCCTCTTGCAGGTACGCCTAAGCAAATATTGCCAAACAGGAGCAAATTATGCCATGCTTTGATGGTGGCTGCAGCATTAAGATTATATATATATATATATATATATATATATATATATATATATATATATATATATATATATATATATATATATATATATATATATATATAGGGGGTGGTAGAGAAGCAAAAAAAAAAAAAAAAAAAAAAAAAATATATATATA